>JAGGAP010000172.1:0-59378 GCA_017657235.1 Termitomyces sp. T73sscA | reverse complement strand
CGCCGGTCCGGTCTGGGCCGCTCAACCCGTCAAACTCAACCCAACTAAAGCTTAAGACTCTGTTTCTGCTTTATCTGCGACTCGCAAGTTCATTGACACCTCATCTAAGCCGTCTGAGCTATTCGAAATCAGGCACATCGAAGAAGATGCATCGATGATGCCTCCTGTTAACTAGTCGTTTTTTAGAAACTTTTGCTATGGATCCTTTTGGGGAAAGTCTTATCCTACATTCTGGTGCCCATATAGTCATCAGTATGGACGCTTTGGCACTAGCCTATTATGTCCATTGCCCTCATAGGTCATATTCAGGGAGTCCCCAAACTCCTGACTTCTTGTGTTTGATATCAGCCACCGTTTCGTGTGAAGTAAGTCCAGAGAGCTCAATTGCTGTTACTAATTATGATTATTGTATAGACAGAGAGGACACGTTCGTACTGAGCTCTATATCTGTTGACATTGAATGAAGGGCACCCTGCTGGCACCTGCCGCCGCCGCTCACTTGAGTTACCGGTCAATCTTGGAAAAAATCGATCGATATCAAATCCGTCTGTATATGTTAGATTCAAGGTTTTCTGCCGGTTCGGCTAGTATCAAGTTGGAGATTGGCGAGGAGATTACAAGCTATCGGAACTCGGTCATCTCTAGTTACTGCCAAATGGGTGGGGAAAAACACTGTCGTCATGATGACCATCGAAAACACTGAAGAACGCCCATGCTGAGAACAATAATAATGTTATATCGGACTTTCAATCATCGTGCAATCATCATGATGGCAAGGAGAGAAGAGTCTCCAAAGCCAATCTCCTTATCTCTTGACCAACAATCACAACCTGCTCAGTACTCGACAGCGCGTATGCTAGCTTTGATCCCCTGGGAATCGAGTTCAACTTTGCCAAGGGCAGGCCTCCCTCATCTTCCCGTTGAAATCCTTGACCTTATCTTCCGCCTACTATGCCCCACCCTTCCTCGCGGTCCTTATATGCCTCTTCCTCGTCAGAATATTATTGCTATCCTACGTGAACTAAAACCCTTCGCTGATTTACGTCTCGTATGCTCATCTTTTAATGATATCATTGTCCCCATTTTCTACCAAGAATCCATCATCATTATCTCCCCATTCACTTGCCCCGAGCGGCTCACCGAGTTTTTTCGGTCCGGCGCCGCTTACATGAGATCAGTTGTCATCTTTGGCCACACAGAAGGTGGGCGTTCACGTACACAATGGCCCGGTCCAGCCATCAAGGAAGCACTTGGGCAGGGGCTTGGTCTTTTGACCAGACTTGAGAACCTGGAATGCCATGGTGAACATGGAGCCTTTTCCGATCCCTTCTGGTTCCAATCATTTACTCCCAATCTGGCGTTGACCGTGACCTCTTTGTCCATCGTCCCGAGCTACCATTTGCAAGCGGGCGTGTACCAGAGCCTTTCAAATTTGGGTTCTTCACTTACCCACCTTGCGATCATAGACTGGGTAGGACCTGTAAAGGAAGACAACGATGATTTTCCGACGGTGCTTTGTCTGCCAAACCTTACGCATTTAACGCTGCAATATGGGAATCCTTCTCCACATGGGCTTCAAATGCTCTTCGCATCCATCAAGGACGCGCGAGGAGGGACGACCCTGCGTTCCTTGTCGATTTTGGATCTCCGTACGAACTACGACGTCGATGTCATCGCAAACCTCTTAACCACTGATGATCTGGGTGCACAATTAAACTCACTCCGCCTTCGCCTATCTTTGACAAAGGACACAAAGGCTGCAGAGTTCCCGAAGGTGCTTCTGCAAGCGTGTCCCAATCTAAAGGAGTTCTCATACGCGACTCGGCCAGTTGACAGAGGCATCTTTTCTTATCTCCCGCCGACTCTTGAGAAGCTTGAAGTGACAGCTCTGCCCGCCTCACACATGCATGCGAGCACCTCGGTGACGCCTGCAGCGATCGCTGCGTTTCTTCGAGGGCACAATCGACAGGCCTTACGAGCCGTATCAGTTCGCTCTTTTTACTCCGACCCTGGTACGGCAGTCGACCCACTCTTGTCTGCTGTATGTGAAGAGGTCGGTGCTCAAATGAGCGATGGTGGCAATGGGTCTGCGATGATCGTTCTGTGACAACTCGCGACCCTACAGTATCAGAATATATAGTTCAGGTCAGTGAGCCTCACGGGCTTTTCTCGCAGGCGCTGGTTGCTAGCTCATAATTACAAAACAAAAAGGTGGACATATAGACAACTCAAACTCGACAATCAGACATCTGAATAAATTTCGACCTCGATGCTCAACCTTCAGACCTTCAGGAAGGCTCTCGGAATCTCATCATTCTGCAGCCAATTAAACTTAGGCGGGTCCGAGTCAATATACCTACGTGCGGAAGCTGGATTTCTTCGCTGCGTCAAGCAACCCCGTCGCAAACACTGGTATGAATGTGATCCACCAGGCTCGGAACAACGTCGCGCGCCCTTCGTCGGTTATCATTCTCTTCAGACAATCAGCGAAACTCGTGTATGGGTCATTATCACCTCGCAGACTGTCAAATGAAATTCACGATTTTAGTACAAATACGTCGAATCCACAAAGAAAGTTCTTACGAACCCAATAACTTCTTCTTCAGCGGAATAGACAGACAATCCAGACTGTGTTTCACGCATACCGTCTTGAGAGCCAGTCTGTGACGCAGGGTTACGTTGGAGTGCCAGGCGCGTCACAATCACTTCCAATGGCACAACGATACAAGTCGCAAGTACGGTCATAATGACATATGCTGAGAATTGAAGAATGAAATGAAAGTCGGTTTCTCTTCCTGAACGAGGTAAACGTGGAAGAACGATTGGTTGGAGTACTGTGAGAGCGGGTGCAATAACTGCAACTTTGAGCGATTGTGCGACGAGCAATCCAGGAGTCAAGTACAATTTCCACGGCCTAGAACGCTCGGTGGGAGTCATCACTATTCGAAGACTCTGCCGAAGGCCAAACCATGAAAGCTTGTAGGGTGTTACGATAATACTATGTATCAATGTATCAGTGAGATTGGTGTGTCTTACGAAGGTATCAAGTTACCGATATGACAGAACAGTGATGGGGATTGTAACAACGAGAGAAGCACAACTTAGAGCAACCAATGCCTAAGATCAATGATATCAGCACCTTGGACCCGAGTTATACTCTTTAGCTACCTACAGGTAACTCAAGCGCCTCGAATTTCAGTCTGTCGGGCCATTCACCTTCGTCAGTTCCATATAGAAGTATAGGTATGATCGTGAGAGGTGCGAATATCAGCAGTGTCAGGATCTCAGGCACTGAGACGCAGATTAGCATACATATTCTTAGACATTTCGACGAACACTCCAACGTACTGGCGCCTTTGTAGAGTCCACCCCATCCCTGAGATATTTAAGAGTAATGAGTGATGTAGGCTTTGCATACGATTTTGGGATGGTCTAACCTCAAGCTTGTAGACCCTGTTTAGAGTTGAGAAGTAACCACTGATAGCAGGTCCTGTGCGCGCTTCTTGGACACCGTCCTCAGTTTCGAGCTGAACGGCCTTCGGACTATAGTGAGCTCTGTAGCGTACCAGAACGCCAACTAAGGGTACGGTGATAGCAAAGCTGGCGATCGTGTCTGAAATCAGAAGTAGAGCTTTGAATACACTGCGCATGGTGAGTGTCGAGAACAGGTTGGAGACTGCGCTCAAACTCCTCTCACATTGCCTTGATAAGATCGTTATTCAAGGTCAACTATTTGTTCGCATCGATCTAATTTATGCAAATCGGTGTATAATAGCTCAGGCAATACATTGCTCCTATTCTATTGTCGTAAACAACGCTCACGAGCATTACAGCAATGACATGGGAAACATACAATTCCAGATCCCATGCTCAGGAACGAAGATCTGGTTACAAGAACCTGAAGGCGCGCTACGACATGGTCGGATTCTGGGGGCATCAATATCAGTCGTTGGTATTACAGCCATTTTCATAACGTTAGACCCCTTTCAAAAGTCCCAAAGCGATGCCTTATTAAGCTCTTCATTTCATAAGCTGTTGACGTTCAAGCCGATCAATGGCATGTCTGGACAACCATACCGTCTCCGCTTCAAGCGAATTCATGACAAGCTTGCAACTCATCTTAGTGGCTGTTATGCTGTGTCACCTCTTTGGCAGAGACAGACAGAAATCAAACGAGTACGAGAGAAGCGCCATCAAATCTTAAATTTATGATTTGAAGACGAGTTTTCACCAAGACTACTGCTGTCGAAACACAACTCACATCATCAATCATTAGGTGAAACTGGGCAGGCGCTGCATCGCATGAGTGTCATGGGGCATACATAATTTTATGGCATCATATCCATCGCAACAAAAAAGAGATGCTCAGAACTAGAGACGCGCTGAGTTTCAATCACGCTAGAAGTTGTACAGTGCAGACTTACCCTCAACGGCTGGAAGAACCACTTGTTCTTGCCACCAAGATACCTCTCCTCAAGCAGCTTCTTAATCGTCTTCTTGGCATCCTCTCGTTGTGAAGGCTCCTTGAAGGTATCATGAGCGACAGATCCCTTAAGACCTTCCAATTCGAGAGCATAACGAGTAGGGAACAGGTGTGAATAGTTGATAACCTACAATCCCAATTGAGCACCACACCACGTACACATAATATCAATTGGAACGCACCTTGATGAAAGGCTTCACTTTGCTCCGTAGTGCCAATTTTTTTTGTCCCATACGCCTGGTAACCTTCCGAGGGTAGCGTTCAATGCCGGCAACAACAGCATGGGGGTACGGCCGCTCCTTAGTTCCCTCATCGAGCTGTTTGATGACAACAACCTTCTTGCCGGCTTGACGACCTTGAAGCACGATTGCGACCTGTACTATATATGAACAAGGCATATTGGATTGCAAAGCGACGATGATTGTATACCTTGCCGGGCTTGTATACTGCGGACACTATCAATAACAACGTCAAGACATAGTTTCGAGATGCAGCATACCTTTTACCATTGTGACGGTCGACGAGCTCTTGATTGGCCTCGGTTTTTGCGTAATCGGAGGAGAATTTGGTGTATCCGGCTAAACCCGCGGTGGCTTGCTAGTTACCATGATAAAGTTCAGCTCGATTCCGGTGAATGCCGAACTCCGATGACGTCCTTCCAAAAAGTAATGCTCTCAGTTTTCATGTAACAAGTGGGTAGTGAGTCTCATTCATCATGCTACGGATTTGGTGCAGCAATATCTCGAGCGTCTCGCTCTGTCGCGTAAGGATTCAAGATAGCTTCAATGCACGACATACGACGTATGCCCCTTTCAAATGTCTTCTGTATCTCAGCTTGATTAGCTTTCTGCCTTGTTGACCTCTTACAAATGGGACCTCCACTATCTAATGCTTGTCATGTAAACACTCGTGATCGAAGTTTTCAAAAGCTTTCTTGTGTGCTTCCATAGTTGATGTTGTAACGAAATCTCGTTTTCTTGCCCTGAATCTCCAGCCTAGTTCTATGAACTTGAAAAATAGTCGTGTTCTTCTGCGTTATACATCACTCTACGAGATTGCACGCCACCCAAAGTCCGTTCATAAAATGTTTCACAATTAGGTTTTGTTTCATGTTTTCGTGTTTGGTAAGTCTTCTTTACCCAAAATCCGACAAGTTCGGGCGATTGCGCGGTCGATGGACCTGGTTTCTCGTAACTTGAAGATAATAAAAAAATGCCGAGCAACAAGTTCTAAGTTTGCAGCTTAGGTTCGCCACGAGGACGGCCTTTCGAGGCCGCCTCGTGTTCTGTTCTTGTGTTTCCGTCCAGCAAACAATGTTTGCCGTTTAATATGTTGTTACCTTACCATATCAAGCTCATTCTTTGCCAAGGAACGAGGGTTCCTGATGAATGATACTCAAGAATGAGGTTCAATGATAATAGTACAATTTGAACTAATTGCGTTATACTCAAAACGTGTCACCCCCATAATGCCGCGAAGAAGCTACTTGCTAGGCGGTTCACAAGCAGGAAAGTTCTATGATAAGGACCTCTAGTGAAGTTATCCGTCATCGATGAACTGTCGTCCAATCAAGAAATTGACAGCCGTCAAAACGATAGTACTCATGTTGCTCGGTGGGATAAGAACTATCCGGCATTGACAGACAATAACACTGTCCGATCAAGACGAGGAACGAGGCAAAAGAACGCTGTCAGCGCATAGATCTTGATGCCGAGGGGAAGGCTGAGGCGGTTAGACCCCGTTCCAGATTATTTTGGCACTTCAGCACTACCATCATTTCACTAGCTTTTCAGATATAGTAAACACATGAGAAATGATAAATTCATTGGGTAACAACACAATAGATAGGAAGAAATCAAACGAGTGTGAATACGTGTGAGGTAAACGACTGAGAGTATACATATAGTCTTAACGTCCAGTAAGGATGACATAAAGATTGGGTCCAAAAGGCATTCATCCGTCCCTAATAATATGAGTCTAAAGATTGATGTTGACTATATGGATGTGTAAGATGTAAGAGCATCACAAAAATGGTGATTCACGTACTGGGTGAACAACCGATGACAATGAGTCCATTAAAGTTGTTGTTGTCGCAGCAGACGGTTTGCTGGGAACTGAAAGGCAGACACAGATATAAAAAGGTTCTCAATCATAAACCGGCAATACGCGTACCAGGAAGTGGACCCAATGCCGAGGGGCGAGCAGCCGAGGCCAACACCACCAGTATTAGGCCCGAGAACGATGCCCAAAAGACCAGACAAAGTCTGGACAAGCGGGTTGCTGGAGTCTGTAAGGGAGTTGCAACAGTGAATGTCGCCAGTGCTGCAAGTTGGCGGCATATTAGAGGGTACAGAGCGCCTAGCAGCTATCAAAGAAGGTACGTCTCAAGACCTGGCTTCAGAAGTAAGCGTTGAATGGACATACAATCAAGGCGTGTAGCTCTGCGAACGGGAGGTAAAGGTGGGAGGCCGCGTGCCATACGGTGAGCGTTGGTCTCGCCTGGGACAGCGGAGACGGAGACAACGACGGTAGCGAGGGTAGCGAAGAGAGTTGTAAACTTCATTTTTTTCCTACAAGTGGGACCAAGACTTGAGAGGTGTGCGAAGGGGACGAAAGGTGAAGAACAGCCGGAATTTAAAAGTCAACTGGAAAGAACCAGGTTTTTTTATAGTGCAGGTCCCTGACCGGATATGATGATGGTAAGAATGATGGAAGTGACATATCTCGCTGACTATGTACGTACTCGGATGAATGTAATGTTGTCAAGTCGCGTGGCTTCATTTCAACATCGTGGCGCATACGCATTATCTTCGAGATTCCTCGGTTAAATCGTGATGTTTGAACTCCAACTGTAAAGAACTCTATGCGAATACAATGCGAAGCTCGTTGATGTGAGAGTTGACGAGGGCCTGAGTAACCGTGATGACAGTTTTTGCGCAGGGTCAAAATTAGAATGTCCCCTTTAGGACAGTAAACATCCCTGAAGCAATGGAACTAAGATGATCAAACGATACTTATAAGTACAAAAAAAATCAATTTGTTGCATGCCAGATTAAACGTTGCACGGGCATTTTACCAACCATATATATTCTTTTGTGGATTCAGATGGACCGCCAGGAGGCAGATATCAATGCTGAAAAATTGCCAAGGATTGTAAATGATTCTTTTTCGAGTTTGATACGTTATTCGGCCGAGCTCATTTGGATCTGAACGGCAGACGGCTTGGCGGCTGGCATGGTAAGTCAACCAAACAACCTGCTATGCTGATAACGTTTAGGGTGTTCATTGTAGGCTGCATCTGCTCACCAAGTGTTTCGACGGCGCATCTTTCCCCCGCCCGAGCTCCTCTCCTGTCACTAGTTAGTCGGGTATTCCGTTACGATTGATAGCCGTAAGCTTTAAGCTTACACTCGCATCGGCTTGACCGACCTTTGGTGGTCATTCTCGTGAGAAAATGGGGGGAACCATGACATAAATTTAGATATGCAATTGAATTACTGTCAGTATGCGTGATCATTTGACAGTCACTCAGACTCAACGCATAGACCTGGCGAAAAAACCCTCATATCTGATAACTAGAATTACAGAGAGATTGTGAATGAGAATGAGGATGTTTGAAGGCGAAAACAACCTGGCAAAGGCATATGAGAACCGTGCGGCTGTAAGAAGTACCCGACAAAATCGATTTCAGATAGACGTACAGTTGTGTACAATTTCCCGTAGATTGACTCGGAGGATATTCACTTGCACATGATAGGGTCGTTTCATTGTACCTTAGAAGATTGAGAAATAAATAAAGAAAGAGACACCAGGAACGCACGGGAATGTACTGTGGTAAACTCGAACCTTTGAGAGAATCGTCGGCTGCCTTGGTACTTGATTCAGAGGTATAGACATTTCTTGTAGAAGGAACTGTTTCCCATGCCAATCAAGAGGAGGTAGAGAGGTCCCGTATAATTAGTCACACCATCAAATGTCTCAATGGAAGCATTTAGTTGATAGAGAAGATGGCGCTTTCCATTCTATCTAAGCTCTCGTGGAGCGGGACGACACATCCAGTTTGAAGTTGGCTGTTCTCCTCTAAAACGTCCAAAATCTGAGCTCCTTGTCATCTCAAGCAGCCGGGAAACTCTTACTTGTCAACTACCATTTGTCCCTTCGTAGTTCCTACAATTCCTGAAGGTTTGAAGAGTAAAATGTGCACGATTAGTCCGAGCAGAAGGTGGGTGAACTGCCACGTGAGTTTGAAGTTTGGTTGCTGACAAATTGATTTCTTGTCTCTGTCGCCCTTTTTCTACCATGGTAAGTCAGTTCAACACGACGCCATTCACACGGGAAACACTTGTTCTCCTAGGCATCTCTCCACTTTTGTTTGGAATGCAACAATCTGCTATACCCCAAGGCTGATAATAGGCGAACCATGGTCTACTCCTGCCGCATGTGCCAATACGAAGAGAATGTGCAGAACAAATGTGTCTATAGGAATGATCTGTTGACTGTCACAAAGTGAGTGTACCATTAAAAATGTGGACATCATTACTCAACATCGTTGAACAGAGAGCAAGTCGGTGTGACCACAGATTTAGGTTCTGATCCAACCCTTGTACGTATCTGCTCGTTGCTTCCACGGTGCTGACATACACAATCGGTGACCCAGGCACACTCCAATATTTCGTGTCCTCGGTGTGGAAACGAAGAGCACGTAACTGTTTCTGTTCTAGAACGTGAAATCTGACCCCTTCTGTGCAGCGCCGTATTCTATCAAGATCAGTCAAAACGAAAAGAAACTCGCATGATCCTGTTCTTCGTCTGTGCAAAGTGTAACCAAAGTTTTACCGATCCAACGTTACCCACGGATAGTCGACCTGATGTTGACTAGAAATGATTCGAGTATAGTATGTACACTAATCCACTTGTATCGATAGACTTCTCTAAACAGCAATGATAAACCAAACGCTGCTAATACCCGCATTGACTGATAGTGTCTCGGATATCTCAGCGATTTACCCGTTGTTGATTACAGAACTTCATTCGAAAATGCCCTTACTGGACGTTACTGGACGCTGTTTTGTGCAAGCGACTCCTCTCTTTCTAAACAGTGAATGTTTTAAATCCAAATTAAAGAGACGCGAACGATTCAAAATACACCGCCGGTGCCGAACCATTTTGGACAAAAAATGGGCCACAAGCAACTCCAGAACTCATTTCGCTCCTTCCTATTGGGAAACGGTAATTCGGTTAATTCATGTTCGACTATAACCAATCCGACTTTAACACGGTTTTCTTGGAACACGAGTCAAACGACTTCCGGTAATGTTCTGCGTTTCAAATTGAATATGTTTGGTTCGTATATCCGCGAAGATCCATTGAGAAAATCGCGATACACAATGCTGGAATTTGCTCCTTGAATTAGGCTGACCTGATCATTCTCAACATGTGCAAGCGTTGGTACGATTTGAAACAAGTCAAGTTTCAAGTTTTGACCGAAGACAAGTTGGAGAGAGTCGTACACCCTAAAACTAGCTAAACCAGCTTTCTTTGACTTGTCCATATAGAATGTCAGTTTTTGCTTTCGCACAGTCGAAATTGTCTCTCTTCTGCCTGAACTCACATATTCGCAAGAACCCCATGAATTGTTCCTTATTTGTGGAGAAAGGCTCAAGATGACAAAAAGGATGAGTCAATGAATCGATCTAGAACTGCTGTACTGCTCCATATGGAATAGTATATGGACTGTTGCAACCAATGGTACAGAAATAGGGTGAATCGCGCATGAAGTGGTTGAGTCGACCTTCTTTTGTGACAGCCTAAAAGGCATCAACAGATTGGCTGATCACGAATTCGAAATACTAGTGACACTTTGTATTAGTGGTACGAGGACAGCATGAAGCCTAGGCGTTTCTGACAGGTAAAGAAGTTGATAAGTATCGGATTCCTACTTGAAACAACGCATTGAATGCACCTGATTCATCAAATGGTGGCTGCGCTCTTGTCAAGCGGCAATCCAGACCTCTGCTAAGCCTGATCTGCTGTTCGCCCAAGTAAAAGTTCCAGACGTCAAGATCAGGAATATCCGCACTCCACCAAATTTACTTCCAGAATGTTGATTAGAGGAGCGGCACGATAAAGATCATCTTGCCACCGAATGGCGCTCGAAGAGTGATTTGCCTATTCGCCAACGTACATAACTTTCTGATGCAACGTCTGATATAGGTAAGCTCAATGTTTGAGGAAACGAAAAATGAACCGCAAGTCCTCAACTTGACTGTACGATCGATGGAAAAGAAAGCATATCTTTTGGTAGGCTCCAGGCATTTGTGTTTTTCAAGTTCAACGTGAAAGAGTCGTGACGACTAAACCCAACGACGCTGCAAAATTGGCCAATGTACAAATATAGTGAACCAGACTCGTGCCCAGGCATCGGGAGGATCTCGGACTTTAAACGACTGTTTGGATATATTCAGCATAACTTTGAGTTATTATGAAGCGGATTATCCTAAGAAGCTCCAAATCAGTATGAGATGTTAAAAGAGCTCGGAGCGACCGATGACTGAAGTAGTTGCCACTTGCGGCGATCTTACAGCGGTTTGTATATGCATAATTGTTGACACCTGCAAAAAAATAGAAGGGGTTGCAAGTGTTAACCTGAGCTGCAGATTAAGAGATATGCACGTTTCTCATCATTAGCAATGCCAGCGACGTCGAACTGTTCTCAACGCGTCAATGCCATTCTATCCTGAGACCTCGAACTAGCTGGAATACAACTCTATTGAGAAATTTTTCCCCCGTGTGAAATATTTGACTGTCTCCGACGCACCTATACCATATTCTTATCTACTACTATAGCAAACATGTTGTACTACTGTCATGGAAATGCAAATTAGCCAAATTTTTCTCTCTTCATGTATTATAGGTACTTACAGAGAATATTGTATTACAAATCCACTGTAATTCTACAGAATAATGCTTTAAAATGTCAAAATCAGCTGGTTCATTTTGGGGGAGCGAAACCACGACAAACTTAATGTTATTGAGTAAGACGAGGAACATCAGTGGCGTTCAAGCTCAGGATGAAAAAGGTAAACAGGACACTTCGGCTTGGGGTACCGCGCTCCCGAGCGGTAGAGACATTGCTATTGGATACTTAAATCATGAGGGAAACCCACGGAGCTCATCAAACTCTCTCCCTTGAGTTCTTGGCCACTTGAAGTGCATTCCAAAGATACCAGCAATGGAAGATATTGACACCAAAGCCACATCTGAAGTGGTACTAGAATCAATTTGCCCAGACGGTGGATGGAGAGCATGGTCGGTGGCTCTTGGAGTGTGGGTCTATATAGATGCTGCCTTAAAGAATCATAACTCACCCCAACATAAAGTTGGTTGATGCAATTTTGCACCTTTGGGCGAGTCGAATTTCTTTTTGAATGAATAATACCCAGTTGACCCTCTGATTTCAGTTATGTAAACGCATACGGCGTGTATAATGGTCAGCTCATATTGATGTCCCTTCCACATGGTCCTAACTGCTACCTTAGATTTTTATGTCCGCTCCTATTTGGGAGACAAGTACTCCTCATCGCAAATAAGGTGAGCTTAGCACTTGTTAGACGACGAAGTATCCAATTACTCTTGTACAGTTGGATAGGCAGCGTACAGCTCTTTCTTGTTTTATCTTGTGGTCTGGTTGCTGGCAGAGGATATGATATTGGGTACTTGTGGGTAATGTTTGACCATGGCTATGTCTAACTGCTAAGCATGAACAGTTGTCATCTAATGATAGGTGGTTCTGTGATCTTCGTGTTCTGCCTTTTTATGCTTTCCTTGACGCATCCTGGTCAATATTACCAAGTAGGTTTATTAAAAAGTCGCGCATCTCTCGAAACTGAACCAGTCTGCAGGTGTTTCTATCTCATGGGCTAGGCGTCGGTATTGCGACTGGTTTGTCCTATGTCCCAGGAATGGCGGTGCTTTCGCAATTTTTTCAGCGGCGTCGGGCGATTGCAATGGGCATCGCCTCCACCGTGTGTATCTATCTCTTCTGTCTTGCCATATGAGGACTCTCATGCCTTACAACAGGGTTCCGCAGTTGGCGGCGCTTTGCATCCTATTATGCTGAACAAGTTGTTCTATGGCCCAGCAGGTTTCCACGGCGGTGTTAGAGCGAGTGCGGGTTTATGTCTCGGCATTTTAATCATTGCTCTCCTGCTTCTCAGACCTAGATTCCGGCCAACAAAGGGTCAAGCCAGCACAGTCTCAGTAATCAAAGACTTTCTACGAGACCCACCGTATGTGATCATGGTCTGCGGGTGTGAAAGTTTATTGTTTTCGTGAAGGAACGTTATTGATGTATCATGATGGGACTAATAGAACAACATTCGTTTGGGCTGGCCTTTATTTCCCTATCTTTTTCCTCCAGCTTAATGCAATTAAGATTGGTATCAACGCCAACCTTGCTTTTTACACGGTACGTCTTTGCTGGATCGTTTCTCTGTCGCAAGCTTACGAAAATATTTAGATAACTATTCTTAACGGGGCAAGCGCCTTTGGTCGAATCTTTCCAAATCTGCTTGTCAACCGCGTTGGTGTTTTCAACATGGTGATTCTGTGTACTACTATCACATCTATCCTTGTATTTTGCCCGCTTGCCATTAAGGAGATCACGGGTACGATAATTTTCTCTATTATGTACGGCTTCTTTGTTGGAGCATGTATGTACTTTGCTACCATTACCTCCTATGCTACTTAACGCATCAACCAATCCAGACGTGGGTTTGGTATCGCCAATGATCAGCTCCCTAGCGAGGAACAACACAGAGATCGGTGCTCGCTTGGGCATTTGTTTCGCTTTCACAGGTATGTCGACCCCGCAACGATCTATATTGTATCTAGCTTCTTATTCATGTTTACAAAGGTATTGGTGGGCTTGTTGGTAGGGTGTAGATCACGCTTTACGACTTTCCCAGTTATTGATTGATATACTTGTCAGGAACTCCGATTTCTGGTGCACTGCTCACAGGGTCCTTCATCTGGTGGAGACCATTCTTGTTCTCTGGTCTGTGTGTTTTTGCGGGAACTTTCTGTTTTATTGTCTCCCGGCATCTCGCTTCGCAGGTCAAAGGTACCCATATTCTCTAGAAATGTCGTCATTGTGCAGGCTCAAGCTGGGCCATAAGTGTACGAATGTTATAGCAAGTTCAGCCTGGTAATCTCAATGTACCTAGAAACAATCTTGAAAATCCTCTGATAGAAAACTGAGCATTGTTCATTGACAGATACATGGCATTCTCGAGCACTACACTCAGTTTGGGAGTAATCGATGATAATGAGTCATGATCTTTCTATTAGTCTCGTTCAAGGCCTGACATGGAAGTTCATCCGGTGAACTTACTTACTAATCTCTCGGTGAAAACGACCCCTTCAAACCTTGGTTGTTATCAAACCCTCATGTCTCTCACGGATTTTACATAATTGTTGGAAGCGTCGCATCGCGTGATCTGGTCCGTCGAGAGATAGGGGTCAGGATTTCAGTTGCTAGTGTACGATGCAAAAGCCCATAACCTGTTAGAAATCGAGACCCTAATAGGCACAAGATATCAATAATATGTCTATTGTAAAAGAGAATTGTCTCGTATAAGTGACTCAGGCTGTTGGCACGTATGTAGTTTATATATATATAATTTAGTGAAGGAAAGGAAGTAGTAAACAAAGCGTACGGGTCTGGGAAAAAACAAAGCGGGTTGGTCCTACAAAGGAGCGCACTGGCCGGTGTAACAAGTTACACAAATTCGTCACTTCTTGAGCTTCTCTGTCAGAACTTAGAGTAAGCCAGACGAAAAAAGTCCAGCTTTTCGTAAAAGCTTTGTTGAACCAGGTTGCACAACACCTTTCGCTTTACGCATATGCCATCGGTCAGGCGAGTTGATTCTGAGGTCAAGAAAAGGAGCTATAGACTGATGTAAGATAATTGAATTTGACTGCTGGCGGGACTACTTTACCTTGGGGTCCCTTCAAACATGAGTACTTACACACATTCCGTCGGTCAGAGGAAGAACCACAAAAATTAAGGCCTAAGGTTCGATGCATATAAAGAACGAAGCAGGGATTACAAATTCATTCAGACAAGTATAATTAAATAATTAAAATAAAACGAGCAATTGTACACGGTACAGCTACTCCTTGAATTATTAGTCAAGTAACGGTTGTAGAACGAACTTGATTGCAAAAGCTTGGCGCCTTCGTCAATAAGGCCTGCATCATTTGAAAGAAGTCAAACTTGTTGAAGTCACAGTCAGGATCAGTAGGGACGTTGATGATTTCGCGACTAAGAGTAATACAACGAGCAATTGTAACAGGGTACCAGGTACTCTTTGAATTGATATAAGTCAAGCAACGGTTGTAGAACTCAATCCTGGAAGCTTGGCAGCTTCGTCGATAAGGCCTGCAATGATTCGGAAGAGGTCAATTTCATTCCAGCGACAGTCAGGATCAGTAGGGATGTCGATGACTTTGCGACTAAGGGTAATAGGTTCCAACATCTTGCGACCTTCCCGGAGAGCAGCGACCGTATCAGACGGAACCCAACCAGTCAAAAGCACCAATTTCTTGTACGTGGCTGTGTGATACATGACGTGAGCCTAAAAAAACAACCAGGGTGTATATCATGTTCGAAATGAAGAGCTCAACATACCTTGTAGACTCCGTCACAAGAATACGCTTTCTGATCACCAGCCTGTGCTATCAAAGCAGCTACATCGAAAGCATCCGTAGAAACTTCATCCTGTGGGATATTCTCCAAATCCGGAATCAGCTCACGACGCTCTTCGTAGCGCGCATAGCTATTAGTAAGATGAAATATAGTTAAGTCGTTGACTGAGCATCCTAGATTCGACGGAATACTTAAGTATCGCACTTGGCTGACGCACTTGAAGCATGTTTCGACTAACATTGTAAATCTGTCATAGTTAATATGCATTAATTCCACTTGTGTTTTTTATCCTAATCGATCCTACGACTCGTATCCTAAATTTTCAAACAAATTCCACTTTGACGTACTGTTCTAAGTCAATCAGCGGCTGTAGAACTGAATTGCGGAAGCTTGGCGGCTTCGTCGATAAGGCCTGCAATGACCCGGAAAAGATCAATCTTTGTCCAGTCGCATTTAGGATTGGTAGGGATGTCGATGACTTCGCGACTGAGGGTAATAGGTTCCAACATCTCGCGACCTTCCCGGAGAGCAGTGACCGTAGCAGACGGAACCCAACCAGTCAAAAGTACTAATTTCTTGTATGTGGCAGTGGGATACATGACGTGAGCCTAAAGACGCAACCAGGGTGAATATCATGCTCGAGATCGAAGAGTTCAACATACCTTGTAGACGCCATCTGGTCCACGAGAATACGTCTTCTGATCACCAGCCTGTGCTATCAGAGCAGCGACATCAAACGCATCCGTGGAAACCTCATCCTGAGGGATGTTCTCCAAATCTGGAATCAGCTGACGACGCTCTTCGTAGCGAGAGTAGCTGTTAAGAAGATGAAATATAGGTAGCTCATTGACTGAACAGCCTAGGTTCAATGGAATACTCCAGTATTCACCATTGACCGCGACCACGTCAGAACCACAATTGATGACAGGAGTCTGCCTGTCAGTGCCAATCATGTACATTGTATAGTTGATCATTTCGAGCAACTGTATGAATATGTCACGTTCTCTGTACTTCTGAGAAATCATTGTCTGCAGGTCTTGGATCTCGCGTGGCAGACGCCCAAGGGAATGTGGGACATGTCCTCTTGGAGAGTGATGAGGAGCGGGTCCAGGGACAACGAGGGCCTCAATGTCGTTTCGCGACCATAAAGCTGGGTCTGATTGTTCGAACGAGCGGTTATAAAGGGGATTGTTGGTAAGGGGCATGAATGGGATTTGTGAATGTCGCCACTTCTCTTATATTTGAACCAAATGATGACTAAGCAAGGCCCTTTGTCACACCGTCTCTCCATAATAAATTTCACTCGGCTACGCTTGTTGACCTGTCGCCACCGAAACGTCCTCTTTTGTCGATGCCGTTCCAAAGCATAATTACTTCTGTTTCAATTACAATTACGCAATTCGACAAACGCCTTCCTCATTAATTCCGTTTTTGTTTTTTATCGATCCTGTGCATCTAAATTACTTTGTCCGTGAAAACAAACAAGTTCTTCTTTGTGAAGCCATTGTAATTCTCAGAAGAATATGGGATTGGTAATGTCTAATTCGTCTCACTTAACCTTTTGTGTTCTGTCAATGGCCACCTCATACAGGTATAACCGCTTGTTCTCCTTGGTCTCTGTGTTTGAAAGTTGATTGTGGGTGTCAAAGAACATTGGCCAACTCTTGTTTCCGATCTAGTGTAGCATGCACATAAATATCACCCAAGGTTGGCCTATGCTCAATTTTTCATTCTCTCCTTCCTCTACTTTGACCCCCCCCCCCTCCCCCCGCTCTTGGAAATATGACATCAAAACCCGATGATTCTATCATGATGCCCTTTCTATCTCGGCATCAGTTTTCAGACCCAGGCCGTAAATTCAATCGTATGGCAGCCTATCCATCAGGCCGGGAAAAATTCAACAATTTCTTGCTTCAATATAATTCTACTATCATTCCCAGAAACTATGGCAACAGGTCAGGCAGTTTGTGGGAAGGAAACGATCTCCTTCAATTAGGGGTTCTTATTCACAGCACACATTTCTGGGCTTTACACCCATTTGATATAGTTGACCCTTTCATGTCGGAAAGCGTTTCTATGCTTTTGGAGGCACTGGATGAAGAAGAGCTTCAACTCCCGGATGCAGAAATTCTCAAAAGACTCAAAGAGAATGGAGCAAGTGAATCTGTAGCTTTCTACTGTGGTCTTGCCAGCATTCTGAGAACACCGCTCCCAGAGAATCTGAAGACTGACTATGCCGTACGTTGGGCCGACAGACTACGAAAGAGGAAGGCGATAAATTACGCAGAGAGTTCTGGAGAAGCAACAGACCCAGCAGACCCCACCTTCGAATACGATGAATTTGGCAAGATAGAGGAAGATGCGGCCCACATTATTGATGAAGCTGAAACAAATGATACCGCTATTGCATTCATTAGAATGGTTCTTATGGCAATTCAGGAAAATGAAGATACTACCAATGGAAAGCCATTTCCTGCAGTAAAACGCTCTCCAAGCAAGTATCACAAGATACCAACCACCTTAGGAACTTACACTTGTTGGACAGACGGCAGTATCGTTGTCAGAACGTTCTCCGATTCCACAGTTCGATCTCCCAAAGTCGTTGTTATCAGCGAAGTTGAAGTCAAGCGTCGACACGGGATACATATTCTACCACAACATATATCTCAGCTCAATGCTCAGATGTATCGAATCGCACTTGCATACAAGCAATCAAATGCTGCCAAGGATTACAATGATATTCCCAAGAAGGATAGGACCGTATATGTGATCTGTGTGAATGGAAAGCACTTCAGAGCATGCTGGGTAACATACAAGAAACAGTGGCTTACCTCCCTCTTTGGTCCATTTTCCCAGCTTGGAATCACGACACCTATGGAGAGGAATACAATGCTCAACTTACAAGAGTTCCATGTCACCCAGGCATATCTTCTAGACACTCCACTTGGCCGGGAAGGAGCAGCAGAAATTCTCATCTACATTGCCTTTTGCGTTGTCAGAATCGGCTACGAGTATGATAAGGTTGCACACTTTCCTAAATAGATTGCATTTTCTTTCAACATTCACCTGCATACACGTCATTCTATGTTTCCATAGATTGTGTCTTCATTACAATTCCAAAGTATAAATTTTCTACGGTCAGGATTCTAGATTCCGGTCGCAGGGTTAGCTTGAATTATGACTCGAAGGTTTCAGCAGCCTTCATTCCAGATGAACAAGCCCAGCTTTTCGTACAAACTAACTTTGTTGAACAAGGTTGCACAACACCTTTCGTTTTCAAAAGTCCTTTACATCCATTGTCGAGAGGATCTGCGAATGAAATGGATCATAGAAGTTACCTACCCTTGATTCTACTATGTGGTCTACGTCCTGCGACCTATGAGGATAATCAGTAAATTAGTAATTCGCGCGCGTCTCTTTTTTTCGATTAGCTGTAGCGAGAACGTGAATCATCAACATAACTCTATTGATTCAGTATTGTGTAACGAGTAAAAATGCGCCACTGCGTCATGCGTTGGGAAGCAAGTCGTAAGGTTGTAGCGAATGAGGTGCTGGCCATGCTTTGGGTGACCGCCGCACGTCGGCGGTAGTAAAGGAAAATAAAAGAAATGTCGGAAAGGAACAGGTGGCAGACAATAAGCATCATTAATGTCCAGAGGCATTCGGGTCTTTGATAGCACCTTGTCCTCGTCTTGCCTTCGACGCACGCTTGGAACCACACCTGATCCGTTCACCATATCTGTAGAAGATGAATGGCATAGGTCCGATAAGACATGCGACCAGCGCCAGTAGCAGTCCAGCGAACTGGAACCCCATCGCGTGGAACATCTGCGTGACGAAGAGAGGAATGGTGGAACCAATGCATGAACGCATTACGGTCTTGGCGGCGATAGCTGAGGCGGCAAAGTTGCTGTAGGAGTCGACGATGTACGAATTTGCACCGATGTAGAGAATGATCATGGCAAAGCCGAAAATCGCTCCTGACACACAGACACCTATCCAGTGCACATGGGCGTAGGCACCTGTGAATGCAAAAATGAACATCGCGACAGGAAGAACGCTGCATTATAAGGTTAAAGAGGCGTTAGAAATGACGCAGAATAAGAAGAGAATCAAACGACTTACAGAGCGCCGAGCATCATGGGATACAATCGTGCTTCAGGAAATGTTCCGTCGCGCGTAACTTTAGCGTACAGCCTCTCTTGGTACGGCATTACCGCAATAGCGATCGCCATACCAATCATGATACTAATGAACGAGGTGCCAGTCATTCCAGCACTCCAGCCGCGGATTTCTTGGAACGCGAATGGGAATGCAAAGAACAGAAGGTAAAGTAAAGCGTAAATGAATGATAGGTCTATCGACAGAAATTGATTAACGCATTCTAGATCCGAAAGGGTACGCATAACTCACAAAAGGACATGAATAGAACAATGGGTTCCGTAACCATCATGATGAGAGGACGGGAAATAGCCACCTTCAGTGTTTGGAAGAGAGGTATAGCTTCAAGTTCACTGAGAGTCATATACCGGTCGTCTCCAGTCTCCTTGCGCAGTTTCTTAGCTTTCTGACGTAAGAGGGCAGAGGCAAGCGTCTCGGGCACGATGAGCGTGAAAAAGAAACAAGCGGCGACAAATATGAAGAGGACCCAATAGATCCAGCGCCAGCCTGCATATTCACCGATCCAACTGCCAGTGAGTGGGCCAAGACATGGTCCAAGGCTGAAGAAGCACAACTATCAGAATGATTTAGGATTATATGCTGATATGGAGAAACATACAAGATAGTGGCTGAGAACACTGCCATGGGAAAGCCTCGGTCTTTGATCGCCCAGATGTCGGCTACGCTTCCGCCGACATTACACATTGGAGCAGAAGCAGCGACTCCAGCGAGTGCACGGGAGACGATGAGTGTGGCGTGGTTACGGGCAAGGGCACCAGGGAGAGTAAATATGCAATATAAAAATATCGAGACACAGTAAATAGGTTTCCGCCCGAGGACCTCGGACAACGGAGCGAAGAAAAGAGGACTGTGGCGTATCGTGAGCAAGAAAGTGACATTAAAGTTGTGAAGCAAGGCGCACCCAACACCAAATCCGAGAACGAAGAAAGTAACCGTAAGGTTGATCATCTCTTGAGAAGTGTGCAAGTCTTCCGTTGGTCCTACGAGACTGTGGATTGCATAATTAATACGGTGAAATGAGTGCACGATAGTATGATACGCACTCTCCGGTGATGATAGAGCTACCAAGAGCAACCGCCAAACACAGGAAAGATACGGCGGCGGTGACGGCCCTACAGATGACCTGATTAGAAGGGAATATAGAAGTATCGAGGGATATGCACCATTTACGAGTTTTACTCCATTCTCGCGGATCTTCTCCTGCACCAGGCGTAAACTCTACCAAATGGTATCCTTGCTTTGAATACTGTTTCTCTAGATCATGTAGGCTAGTAGTATCGGCAATAGTCGCCGGGTTAGACGTCAATGGACCTTCACGTTCGAGTTGACGAAATTCATCTTCTTGGGCCTGCGAAAGAGCGGGAGGGAAGATAAGTTCGGCTTCAATAGGTTCTGAGGGCATTAGGTCGTAAGGAAGTGTAGGGGGGCCCCTGTGGGGATGAGGAAAGTGTTAAGAGACGCATGCGTCGCGCTAGGTTTATGCACTACCACAACCCGGTTCGGGCCACTTCGGTATTGATCGTTTCCGTGTGTTTTTCAACAGGTTGATCTGAGGTAAGTAAGTCTTAGACATACATTAATCGTAGATATCGGCGGGATTCTAAGGCCTTACGTCATTGAACAGTGATCAGCACGAACAGATGAGCACGACTCGTTAATACTGTAGATCAGCCAACAATGTACCATGACTAGCTTAGCTATACACGCGGTCGGCTCGCGCAAATACGCTCCTTAGAATGAAGGACGTAAGATTGACACTATTGTGTAGAGTGTTACATTTCGAGCGGGATGGCAATATCTCGACCACTCACGAAAACGGCTGCCTCACTGTCGGCGGCGATCGTATTGTATCCAGGAAGGGCCGTACTCTTAAGATTTCTACCTACTCGGGTTAAGAAGCCATGAAGTTCGCTCAATTGAGTCGGACCCGCGGAAAAGGTCTTACTGTAGACTTATTGATGAATGGTAAACCCACCATCCTGTCAGTTGAAGACATTCACAAACGTTTTTTTTAGATACTTTCGGAATTTGTATGGTTGATTGGTTGATTACCGGCGCGGTCCGCGTGCGTACGGGGTCGGAAGCACGAGTATGCTCGAGTTGGTTCCGCTGACGGTTTTGTGGGTCAAGGCGGTTCTGGGTGTTCAATAGACCGCACTCTCGATCATTCCGCATGGCTGTGCCTGACAATTTATTGATGGGCACGTGATCGATGACGCGCTTCCCCACACTGCGGAGCTCGGAAGTGCTTTGCGCGACTGAAGTCAGCACCCACAGTAGCATACGATTTAGTTGCTTGAAGGAATTTGGTGAGAGACCACAACGAGCATTTGGCAGTAGAGATAGGTGATGAGCGACTGGTAGAATGGGAAGAAGTTAACTTGGTCCCGGGGGCCAAGCTCTGGAATCGTCTGGAATGATTAGTTGTCTGCGTTGACCCGTGTTGACACAATCCCAAGACAGGGGGGATGGGACTATATAAACACAGCTCATTCATACCAACAACTCCCAACAGTCGATAACCACTACTTCATCGCGTCCGTACTATACTCTTTGTATCCTTCTTGACCATCTCATGACCCGCACTGCTCGTTCATCCTTCCCTCGTGCCATTAACCGGGACCGTTCGGAGTCCAAGTCGGGCCTCGATAAGTCCATTCGCAAGAACGGCGCCGGAGCACACAGTTGGGGAAGCATCGCGGACGAGCGAGAGCATGAGCTCGCCGCTATGGACGATGAGGAGTACGACATGGAACAAGAGTCCTTGTCTGACAATGTCAGCTCCAGTTCTGAATGTATGTGGTATCGTCTTTCTCCAACATATCCCTATCTTGATTGCGGTGATAAGCCTTTGAGGAAAAGAAGCCTGTCTTGCTGAGGTCTAACAGCGCCATGACCAACGACGAGCTGGAGAACGCAAAGCAATTCAGGAAGAACGCGCTCAAGACTAACAGTATGTGCTACCATACATCTTTGGTGTGATGACTCATTGCGTTACAGACCTAGACCTTTCCGCTATTGCTCGGACCTCCTCTGCAGTCTCCACCTCCCCCAAGAGCACTATTTCCCCCCATGCCTCCCAGGTAACGTTATGGTTCATCAGGGTTTGATGTATAATTAACTTTCCTTCCAGATGATCTGAAAACTACAACACTCCCATCGTATTTTTTGTCAATTGTATCTTGCGTCGTCGCATTAGTCAAAGCATTAAACTTGTAAATGTACCTTAGTCCGCAGCTAGCACTATAAATCGCATTCACTCCTCATTATTTCCGATCAGTACCTCGATCTCTTGAGCTATGTAGTCACACGACTCCCTCGAAGCCATGCTTCTGATGCTTACCCGCTTTCAAATTATAATTAACCCCCCCTCGTGACACAAGATGTATCAAATGGGTGTGAAGTGTGTGAAGCGTTGTCAGTTCTTGTCAGTTTATGGTGGAACGTTTGGTCAGGTGGCTACTCACAATCATCAGAAGATACTTATGGTCGATGTAAATGCTCCAAGTCGCGGTTGGTCATGACATGCATGACATCCCGCCCGAACTTTGTAGCGAAAGATATACTAAGTCGAGGGTTGGGATCCCATGTCATCTATAACCGTCATGCATTATGTTCGATACAACGCAAAGCTTCTAAGTTCTCCTGCTACTTGAACATCGCCATAAGTCTGAAGCTCTTGCTTGTCGTCAGAGTTCCGCAGGAGAACATCACGATAGCAATGCAAGAGTTCAGTAATCTAAGTAGTCTTCTATCTCTATCGCTAATCGTGATAAACTATCAACCTCGTTGCGCGAGTGACCAATATTATATCCCTTTACCGTCAATGATCAATCGACTTTATTGCAAGGTTCACACAAGGTAGCTCCAGTGCAAAGTTCGTTGCCAAGCACAGTGAATCAAGAATCGATCCTCACGAACTTGGTGACATTACGCGCCTTGAGCCAATTTAGATGACGCGACACGTTAGTAATTTGAAGACAGTGACAAGCACTCCACTGAAGCATGAGGTTGTTTTCATTTAATGGCATTATTTGTTTGCTCAGCTGTCATCAAATTTATTTCGATCGTGACCGTGCGAGCAGCGCCGCGAGTCTTTTGCGCGATCACCCTGCAATTATCCGCACAAGTCTGTTGTCTAGTGGTTTTTTCGTAACACTGGTACAATTCGACGCCGTGGGCCAGCATGAGCCAGAATGCTTCTCACCAGTCACTTGACGTAGCTTGACGTTATGATGAACATACGTATGTACGTACATGCCTAGCCTGGAACCCAGTTCTTGCAAAAGAGAGCATCCACTCATCCGGTCTGGTATAACCCATTTCAGGCTGCGTATGGGTTTGCTTATGCTTCTGAACCTTTGGAAGCTAGTTAATCCATGCTACACACATCGGAATACGCTATTCAAGGACCTCCCTTTTTACCTATCATCTCTTGTGAGAATCAAGGTGCAATGGCCTGGTTTAATCATTTCGACAAGGAAGGCTTTAGAATACCAGCCATTAGCATGAGTGCTTCTTCTCCGGCCCTTGGCATTTGACCCTCTTTCCATAGCCATTGGCAAAAAAACCGTGTAATGTGGTCCCATATTCCACTACTCCGCTACCAACTGATCCCCTTCCTTTGAGATTCTCTTGTGAGATGGCAGGCGTTGCCATTGCCGCTTGCTGGAAGTTTCGCCGTTGTCTGACCCGTTGAGGAACAAGAGACATCCTATCTTGTGACTTCTATGGTCGTCGGAGTCGCCCCTTTTGACCTTGTCTTGGGCAAATCATCAGTAGAGCGACCGGCCAACGTGATGTCGTCTTTCGCCCTTATGGTTCTCGCATTTGCGCTCCTAGGGTCGGAAGGCTAAGAAGTTATGCAAAGGATATTGGTGACGACTGGTTACAGTAACCAGTTGCCGAACTCGATCATCGTTTCTTGTCGTCCGAGAGATCCGTGATTCGGCGCAGGTGTCGTGTCACTGACATTGTCATCATTCGGCGATATGACTGCTTCATGTTTCTGACGGAGAAATGTAGTGATGCTCTATGTACGTGATACAGATTTTCCATGACATGTACGGGCTTCGTGTCTCCGGCACGCTCTTCGGCCTCGGCCTTATCCATCAATTACTTTCTCCGCAGCTGCTCCCTCTGCTGGAGCCGCTAAGGCTGTCATGTATTCATGAATGAATAAGTGGTCCCGTACTGGTCCATCGCTGAATGGCTCCTGGCCCATACTCAAAGGCTAGATTGCGTATCTGCCAGTCTTTTCTTGCTCTTTCGGAAAGTACAGAGCTTATGGCGGAATTGTTGTGTACGGGACAAGGATTCTATGGATGACTCAGAGAAACATTGATCCTATTGACCTTTTCACATCTGCTCACAGATCCTAGAAGCTGTATCCCGATAATAATCAAGCGCGCCACGAAGTAAATGATAGTGGTGATCGTAGTAAGTTTGTTATGATCGCACGATCCCTATTGCATCCGAGCCAAAGCAAGCGTCCGCGGGGGTGACGTGTCATTCGTGAAACCTAGACAGCAAATGTGACAGCATGGATATCAGAGATAGCTTCGTAGCGAAAGAATGGAGTAACTCTCGAACACTACGATGGGCCATCGTAATAATCAGGTTGCTCGTTCTACCGCACCAACAAATGATTTGTAAGTTTCACTTCCTAATTCTTTAAGTACTGCTTTCAAGTGCTTACGCGTCTCATTTTCGCGCAGTATATCCAGTAGCTCAATCTATCAAACTTCGCGTTCAGCATAATCAATCCCCCATGAAGTTTTGGTTTGGAGTGGTTAACTAGTGTTGGGCAATCCATTGAACAGTCAACGGGCCTGACGAAACTGTAACCAACGGCTACTCTGATTTGTATATTGCCGACTCTTAGGTGTTTCATTCTTTTATCTGATCATCTATTCCAGTATTGGCAGCTGTTGACGCTTTCACTGCTGAGCCTGATCGGTCACGATTTTCACTGTATTTGACACTGATCACCACCCAATTTTACCTTTAGATTGCTCTTACGATGGTTTGAGGGTTGAGCGGCACCGGTTTTGTTTAGCTCAGAAATAGAGTACTGTGGGGATTCAATGTCATTTGCAAGTCGTGTGATCATCGCTTTCAAACGTCCTTGTCATGTACTGACATCGAGTCCGGATAGCTCCAAATTTTCTCCCATTATAAGGCTGACCTTTAGCGTTATGTGTCTGTGCTCCTTTTCGTCTCACAGATCGCATAACTCACTTCACCGACGATGTCATCTACTTTTCACCCTGAAATTGCACTGGATAATACGTTGGGCGCCGTTTTTATAGGCGTTACCCTTACTGGAATGTATGTTTTTAACATCACCTATCTAGATTAGTGCTATGACCCGCTTACCAACTAGTCTATACGGTATAACATGTGTACAATCCTACACATATTTCAAAAACAACAATCGAGACAAGCTATGGTTCAAGGGAGTGGTCTGTATCGTCTCTACACAGTCATTCTTAAGCTCGACTGATCGTCTTGACAGATATCTTTTCTGTGGTAATGCCCAATTGCCCTCGCGCCTGCTCGTGTAATAATCTGCACACGCCATACATCAGGATTCTTGATACGCTCCACCAAGCTCTTGCCGCTCAAAACATGTACATTTCTCTAGTTTCAGACTTCGGAAACTATGATTTTCTTACATCATCCCACTCGCAAGTCTCCTTGTTATCATTTTAAATCTACTCACAATAATCGCATGAATACATAGAAATCCAGCCGTGTGTAGTGTAATTCACTCACGAAGCTGTCAGCGACTGATTTAGCCCTATAAAAAGGCTTCAGCCATTTTCTATGTCGCGGTGAGTCAGGTTCTATGAAAAAGCCACTTTTGGGAATAACCAATCAATTAACTCGAATTCACCTAGGAAATCAGCGACTTGATCATTAGAGGGTGTGTTTTGTGACATTTATGAATGCGTTGATAAATGAGGATATCATCGATTTCCAGCATTTTTCTATGGCGTGTCTGGATTGGTATGTATTCACTCAAAGCCAGAGTTTGACTATGCTGAGACACCGTATGCAGTATCTCGCAAGAATATTTACATTGCCGCTTGTATCGTAAGCCTTGGCATGCATTCTCTATATAGCTCAAATTGAATCAAAGCAGGCCATAGCTTCTCTTCTATCTTTTGGTATGGATACACATTTTGTAGATCAGAAACGTCAGCTCCTTACCATATTTTCATCTACTTTTAGCAACTGTCCTGGGCGAGTATTAAATTTTCGTGACCTCTGAGTCATACTAAACTGACTTTACAGCATTTCTTATTTCGTGCGTCTATGCTCAGATCCTGGAAATGATGTCTATGTTTCTCATCACGATATTTTGCTGAACTACAGTAACTTTAATGGAGACCTGAGTTATTTCCTAAAAGTATCTGTAAGCCACTCAAAATCTCTATGGATTCGACTTCTCATTCGTTGCTAGTACCTTCTTTACATTGGATTGGCAAGTGGGATGGCGGCGGACGTATTTATTGCAGTATCCCTGTGCCTCAACTTATGGTGGCGGCGCTCTGGACTTAAAAAGTATGTTTTCAATGAAAGGAAAGTTGATCAAGTTCATTTAATCTGAATTCAGGACGGAATCGCTTGTGAAATCCCTCATGATGTATTCCATAAATACAGGTGAAAATATTCATTGTTTTTACCTCGTACTAGTACTGGGATTGACGTTTCGTGCCAGCTCTTCTCACAACGTATGCTTCTTCAAAAATTCTCATTCATGGATCTGACATCTTCCTAGTATCACTCATATGGCTTGTCTTATAACCTATGCTGCAATGAACGACAACTTCGTGTGGATGGGAATCTATCACATACTCTCCAAATGTATTGATCTCGTCTTCATGCCTTTTATGCTGTTTCTGATGATATTTAATCAAGTGTTCCTGAACAGTCTCCTCGCATCACTGAACAGCAGAGATGCGCTGTCTGAGAAGGACGCTATTATCTCCGTAGTTTCATCTTCTGGTAGCGATTTCAGTATGGGTCCCAACGGCCCAAGGAACTCCGCCCCGAGACATCATTCGGTTGCTATGAATTCTACTTCTGGAGAAGTCCATGGTGATTATGTGGTTGTAAATGCCATTTAACAAAACCTTGCAAGTTTGCTCGCACCGGAGCCTGCATATCATGATTTAGGACACTATAGAAACCGCCGGGTTAATTAGCATAATAGTACATAGCCCATGCTAATAGCTGTGATGTGGACAATATAGATATAAATTGAGCTAATTCTCCTCTCATGTACATCGATAAATTTTGAGATTGCCTCATGCATCTGACAATGGGTTGGCTTTTCGTATTCTCTCAATGTCTGCCGTCAGTATCCTTTACTGGTCTGACAAGTCGTCATCTGCCCTGATCACTCCCGACTTCGAGACCCTCATCCAATGCCGACACATATGAGAAGCCTAGAATCTCACAGTCAATGAGAGCACTTCTGGTTCTTTGCCTTGAAAAAGTCAAGGAAAAGAGTCTTGTCGAAATGGGCATGGTCAGGGTTGGTAACACGTGACGTGGATGCTCCTCAAAATCGTGACGTCTGCCAATTCAACCGTGAGTTTCTGGCGGCGTTCAATAATGTCCATCGTTTGACAAATACGACCAACAACAATCTTTACGAATTTTGTCGTCTGATATCGTTCTCTTGAGAAGTGCCCCTACGACACGAATGTTTTCGGAAACTATCGAAGAGTCGCTTCGCGCTTTGTTACGTCCGACGGAACACCTTCGAGTACTTTTGGAGGCTCATATCATTCGGCCACCAAGTTTGAACAACAAAACAAATGATGGTACTGGGTATATAACTCCGGCCTTTGACTTAGGAGGCGCGAGAATACTAGCTGTTATAGTCCACCGAGACACCCGATACGTTTCCGGGGAAGGCAGGTAGGTTATCTTTTTTCATCAAAAACTCGAGTCGAAAAAATTTGAAAGTCAAAATATCCTTGCCGATTGTTTTCCACCCAAATCAAGGTTTACACTGATTCTTCATCGTTACTAGTATTTTCGTGTGTACATCTAAGACTCAAGATTATACAACCCAAGTTATCGAGATTGAAAGCGTTTTTCCTCTCACGTCAGATTTATCTGTCTCTCTAGCCCAGACTGAACCATCCGTCTCTGGGCTCAATTCCCACAACCTTGATGAGAATGATAAAGGTATGAAAATGTTATCTCGAGGTACACTTCGTTTTGACCAGCTTCGTCCTGGGAGTAAGGATTCTCTTTTACTATTCATCCTGGGAGAAAATCGGTCCGAGGGCTAGAACTAGAACCTGTTTCCTTTTTTACCAGTGACGTGAACGCATTACATCTATTTGTTACGGAGTGCAGAGGACTCACCAAGATCGAAGGTAACATGCATGTTCCGAACTGATCTGAACTTACTGCAAAAATCTGTATCAGAGAACTACACGGCAACGCAGCTGGATTCTGATTTCCTATGGCTGCTACCATATTTCCTAGACCGCGAATCATCTTATCTGTGTCAGTCGTATTGGCTCAGAGGGTACAAAACAGTTGACATCGTCACTTAGTTAAAATTCCGCAAGATTTACGACTGATCAATGAACCGCTTCATACACGCCTTTCACCCTCTTACGCAGGCTCGTTTGGCGACGATATTACAGATTTTAGACTCATTGCGAATGAGTTTATTAACATTCGAGCCCGAGAAGTTTCTACCAAGGGTCAATATTTGCTGAAGGTCCGGATAGGAACTTTCAATGTCAATGGGAGGCTTCCCTCTCAGGATCTATCGTCATGGATTTCAAACCAGACATCGACATTGTCTTTGGTCAACTCGAACCTCCTTTCACTTTCGAATGGCTCTCCGACAACTGTCGATGAATTTGTTGAGGGTCTGTCTGGTTCAAAACCATCTTCAACGTTCGAAACTGTTACCCCTAGCGCGCTTACTCCTGCTACTATGGACCAAATGACCGAGCTCGCTGACCCTGATCCGGACTTGCTCGTACTAGGCTTTCAAGAGCTCGATCTCTCTACAGAAGCCTTAGTGTATTCATTAGGTGCAGCAAGAGAAGATGCGTGGTGTCACGCAATATTTGCTGCTTTTGGCGAAAAGATGGAACTGTATGAAAAGGTATTACAGTCCTTGTACCTCAGCCGATCAGCAATATGTTTTACTGATGGGATGACAGTTGGCATCAAGGCAACACGTTGGAATGCTCATTGTTGTTATCGTTAAAAAGGCTTTGATTTCATGTTTCTCTCACATACAATCGTCTGTTGCCAGCACAGGTCTTATGGGTATAATGGTACGTTCTTTTTGAATAAATTGTGACTTTACTTAAACCTCAGCCAGGGAAATAAAGGTGGTGTGGCTGTACGCCTCACTTTCACTCCTCCCATTCCGGATTCCGTTGATGTGGCGTCTCCTGGTTCTACGACTGTTACTTTCATCAACTCTCATTTTGCTGCCTTTGATGAAAATGTCGAGAAGCGGAACTTGGATTTCCAAGATATTTCCAAGAAGTTGAAATTTCAATCTGGATCGTCAGATGTGGCTGACACAGCGCCTGTGCCTGTGAGCGCATATGAGAGTGACGTGCTGTTTTGGATGGTGACTTAATTCCTGCTTGTGCCGTTTTGATTTCTGACTTGAACGCTAGGGCGGTACGTCCCCTGAGCACCTGTTTCTGATTATTCTCAGACCGTGTAGACCTGAATTATCGTATTGATCTTCCACAAGAGGATGTTCGAGGCGTTTTGGCTTCCGATATATTTCCAAAGAGAGTGGAAATGCTTTTAAGATATGATCAAGTATGATTTCTAGCTGGCCTGCCTTTCACTCCTCTAACCATCGCCCAGCTGAAGAAAGCAAGTTACAGTGGAAAAGCTTTTGCCGGATTCTCTGAGTATCCCATCACACACCTTCCGTACGTTTTTATGTCTTTGTCATCTTGCGTATCATTTATGCTTGATGCCCTCATAATAGCACATACCGCTTCAGCCCGGGAGTAGAGACGGACAGACTGAGATACGATGCAAAGTTTGTGACTCCTATAGTCTGATAAAGGCCTATGATCATTGTGATACTAGACGGAAACCAGCCTGGACCGACCGCATTTTGTACATGGCGGGGAAAAACGTCAGTGTACGACAGTCGTCGTACAGTGGTCACCCTCAAATCACGATGAGCGACCACAGACCTGTCGCAGGGGACTTTGCTCTTACTGTACGAGCATAAAACACTTTACCATCATTGATTTCCAACTCTGCTATCTCAGGTGGACGTATATGACGAAGGCTCTTATCGGGATACTCATCGGAAGCTCTTAAGAAGTCTTGTTCCTGTGGAGGATTCATACAACGGGGTTATCGAGCTCGATACTACATCTATTGACATGGGCTTTGTCTCGTGCGTCGTATATCCAAGACCGTCCACATTAACCTACCGAACTCGTTAATACAGGTACAAACGGACAACTTCTCAGACCTTGAGACTGACGAACGTGAGCAAAGTATGTTTCTTAGCGCAAGCAACGCATTTCGCGTGACAGAGCTGACACTTTCTCTGTTCAGGGTCCTTGCGTATACCGTTTCGTTCCTCTCGCTCCAGACACCGCTGCCCGTAAGTTCGACGTCATACTTTGTTGCCACTGAGCCCTTTCGACGCAATTCAGATCCAGAGTGGATGCGTATTGAACCAATGCAGGTAACACAAGAATCTTACGCCATGACGGTCAACAAGACTAGACTAATCATGTTAGGCAATACTTCTACCGGGTGAATCAGTCCAGGTCACTTTGGCATCCCATGTGGACAATGAGACCGCATATAATTTGAACATGAGCCATAAAGAACTCAGGACGACTTTAATTCTTCATACGATCTTGGGTAAAGATCATTTTATAAGCGTGATCGCAGAGTATCGTGCGTCGTCCATTCAAAGGGAATCAACAGACTGGTCGTTGATCTGTTATGACTACAGAGCGCACATGCTTTGCAAACAAACTTTCATGGCTGACTCGACTTCCTGGTCCAGTCCGGTCTCTCAACTCGTTAGATGACCTTCGGCCCCAAGATCAACCAATCAATGCACCAAGAGAGATCATGCGGCTTATCAACTGGATGATGTCTGGTCATGTTGACGTGCTTATCATATATAACACCTGATCGCTCAGAAATGAGGTACTAAAGTAGGTTGCAGGACGGAATGTTTGTTTTACCCGGAGATGAAAATGTCATTGATGTGATACGAGAGGTGTGTCATAGCTCTGAATGCATTTGCAGCAGGATAACTCTCATCAAGTGTCTGGATACTGGAGACGAGTTCCCATTTTCGCCTACGGACTCAGATCGAGTAGTGATGATGTCTTTTGGAGAGACATTACTACGTTTACTTGACTCATTGGTCGACCCAGTTGTGCCAACCCACTTGCATCTAGAATGTACTCAAATTCCGAACCGTGATGAAGCCTTCGAGGTATGGTTTTTCTTTGCTGTGCTTTCGCGTCGACTAATGGTTTTTCTCCTGTCTAGCTTCTGAACACTTTTCCTCCGGTCTCAGTCAACGTAAGTACTTCTCACTGACAAACCGTCACAATCTGACAATTATGGTACTATAGATCTGGATATCTTTAACTGCTTTTCTGCATTTTATGTGCCAGTCAGACCATCAGTCTCTAGATAAGGCAGAGAGAATAGGTAGAGATGCGTTTTCCTTCCTGCTCAGATGATATTCACTCCTTATTGCAGCAACAATATTCGCACCGATTCTGCTTCGGGACGAGCTATATTCAGACCTCCCACGCGTTTCTCTGCTTGGAAGGCGGAGGTTTCTGCTCTATTTCATTGCATAAGACGACCGTCCTGAGTCTATGCTTGAGATCCTCAGACGTTGGTTTCATTCTACATTACAAAGGACAAAAAGAAACGCTCAGATCTTCGTTTTGGAGTTTGAGAATTATTGAAAACTTGTTACGACCAGGTTGAATTGTTACAATTATGATGTATACCTACGCTAGCTCATAGCTAAGGTCTTACCATATGGACACACTCGGTAGACCTATTACGAAAAAGTACAAGTGGGTCAATTGATAGCCTATTCCTGCTTGAAATTCATGATATACCAGATGAAAAGATAAGCTAGGGTTCCCCAGTCCTTACCCCTTGAAAAGTGTACAGAAATAGCCGTATCGCGTCATTTATTAATCAACTGTCAGGCAAAAAAAAAGCTCGACGAAACTCCACCGATGCATGGATCAACAAACGGATAACTTCTTCGAAGTCAAAATATAAACTCGTTGATGCGGTCTTGAAACTGTCACAATCCTTCGATGATCAATCCAATTTGTCCTGTAAATTCTATATGTGATACAATATTTATACTGAAACCTATTCCATTTGCCTTCCTGACACGCGTCTATGCAAAGAACTTCTTGAAAGCCTTCTTTTCCTTCTCGCGCTTCTCCTTCTTCCGCTGCCTGACCTTTGCAAGTTCGCCAGCAATAGCTCCGTCTTCGGGTACAAGCTTGCCCGCTTCTATTAGGTCTCCCTCAGCCTCATCCTCATCCTTCTGGATGACCTTGGCAAGGGCCCGGCGGTATAAGGCTTTCGCTAATACAGAGCATATTTCAATGTGTGACCTCAACATGACGCAAGAACGTACCTTTGTCTGCCGTATTCAGCTCTAGTCTGTCAAGAGCACGCGTTGTGTTCTTGATGGCGATGTCGGCGTTCTGAGACGAAGGGGGCTGAGACCGGATTGCAGCAAGGGCGGAGTTTAGGAGGAGAGGTGCGAGCAGAGCGTCATATGAATCCTTCAATTCTGGAGGCGCATCCCCAGGGAGGACAGGATGAACATCCAGGTAACGGATAGATTCTGGATCGATTCACATTACTTCAATGATGACGAAGGTCCGCAGTCAACGCACTTTGGTATTTTGAAAGAGCCTCTTCGACCTTTCCCTCTTTGAAGAGCTTATTACCGATTTCGCGTACCGCTTTGGCGACATCAAGTGCAATTTCAGGTTTCTGTACGTCCCGATCTTCGTCATCGGGATAATCCTCGTACACATCACCGTTGGTTACGGCAGGCTCGGCAAGCGAAGGGTCATCTGGAGAAAGGACGCCCGAGTCGGCAATGATTACAGGCGAAGTTGGAATGTCTCCGTTCGAGGTGGGATAGTTCTCGATTTGGCGTACTAAAAACAAGAATTCGATTTAGCTCATGAAAGAGGATGATAGATGACCAAGACATGCCGATTGATTTGCCCTTGATTACTTCCCCAAATACCACATGTTTGCCGTCCAAGTGTTGTGTTTGGGCCACCGTGATGAAAAATTGAGAACCATTGGTGTTCGGGCCCGCATTGGCCTAAAAGAAGTTGTCAATATAGAGTAACCATAAAGAGCCATATAGTACCATGGATAGCAAGAAGGGCTTGTTATGGTTGACCGGGAACGCCTCATCTTCAAACTTTTCCCCATAGATCGATTCACCTCCAGTACCTGTGACAATGATGAGTCGAATATGCAAGGCGGTTTTGGAGACGGGATCATACCGTTTCCAGCGGTAAAATCGCCACCTTGGCACATGAATCTGCCAGCAGTGACCTATGCTAGTTTCTAATGGGCGATTGCATTCTAGACGATTGCTTACCCTTTGATCACGCGATGGAATCCCGAGCCCTTGTAGTGGAGAGGCTTTCCGGTCGATCCCACTCCCTTTTCACCAGTACATAAGGCTCCTAATCGAGAAAACTTAGGTTGATGACTTGCGAAAACACATTGGATACTGACGGAAGTTCTCGGCAGTTTTTGGAACAAGATCAGTAAACAGTGAGAAGACAATGCGGCCTATGGATTTGCCACCGATGGTTATGTCGAAGAAAGCAATGGGACGGTCAAGTGCAGACATTTGAGGCGGTAGATGCAGGTTTGGGATGGAGCCAATTTGAATAAATAAATATCCCTTTGTGATCGTTCGAGAAGATGCTAGAATGCGTAAGTAGCTGATGTCTAATTCGGATTTAAGCGCCTGATCTCCTCCGACACGTCTTGTCCCCGGCTGCGCATAACTTGCTACAATAGACACAGCATCTGCCTAACTGTGGCACCATACCGAGAACCACTCCGAGTCACAAGGTGACGAGTTCGGCGCACAGAGGGCCGGGCAGAGCGGACGTCTATTGTGCAGAGACCCTCCAAAAAGGCCGGAACCTGCGTCGACCTCCGAAACTTTGGCTAGGCAATGGAGCTAGCTATAAGAGGTGGTAGTGCAAACAGGCCGCAGGCGACCACGTAAATTGATTCTGTCTGGGCAAAAAGCAATCAAGAGCACCATTGAATTGAAACGAATGGATGGAATTCCGTTCCCGGACTGGCTCGTGCTGAACATTGAACTTTAACCTTAATCCTGACACAAGGCTTATCGATAATATATATGCACGAAAAGCGGTGGCCTTCACAAGAAATTCCTAATTACCCGCCTTCTCGTCACACAATAACCCTGGGTACAAACGGATCATACTTATTATATCCTCGTGAGCACGCTTGCAACTAGCAGAGGCCATGACCGCAGAGCTCCCGGAATCCGTCATCCTCCCTGATACTCTTTCAGAGTGGCCTTGGAAGCGCAAAATCAATCCTTTCTATCTTCAGGTTAAAGCTGAATCATTCGCATGGATCCGAAGTCTTATTACATTTACGCCTGGCTTACAACGATTATTTGACCTCGGAGAATTTGGTGAGTCTTGCCTCTTCTGCTGCCACGGATTTGCTGAGATCGTTTTGGTGTTAGAGTTGCTTGCTTCTCTTGTATATCCTTTGGAGAGTAAAGGTACGTTCATCGTCTGCTTGATCATTGCTGAATCACTTATTTGTGGCACGAAGAAATTCTTCGCTCGGGTTGTGATCTCATGTACTTGTTTGGGTTGTATGATGAATACACTGATGCTGCGACACCTCCTGAAGCTCAGCAACTCGCTACAATGGTTATGGATGCCATGCGCAATCCCGATAAGGCCAGACCAGCTGGTGAGTGTGTCATTGGAGAGGTTGCCCGCCAGTAAGTCCTGAATATACTCAATTGCTGCAAAAAAAAAAAATCGTTGTTCTTTCAGATTCTGGAAACTGTCATCGAAGAGCGCATCCGAAGGTGCACGCCGTCGGTTCCTCCAGTCATTCGACGAATACACTACCTCAGTCGTTCAGCAAGCTCAGGACCGCGACCAAAAACTGATCAGGAACATAGATGATTATTTTACTACACGCGTGGACACATCTGGTGCAAAGCCTGTTTTGGAGCTTTTTGAGTTTGGTCTCAATCTTCCGGATTGGGTCTTTGAACATCCTATTATACAGAAACTTGTCAATGCATCCATCAATATGATCATTCTCACTAATGTACGTAAATTTTCTTTTTTCTCTGACCATTCATTTTCATTGTGAACCTGAATCAGGACCTGTATTCCTATAACGTTGAACAGGCCCGGGGCGATAGTGGCCACAATATCATCACTATCTTCATGCATCATAAAGACGTCGATTTGAATGGAGCAATAAGATGGATTGATCACTACTATGCGCAGCTTGTGCATGATTTCTTAAACGACTTGCGCTATGTCCCATTCTTTGGCGAAGAGGTCCAGGGTGATGTGGAACACTACTTGAATGGTCTGGCCGGTTGGGTCAGAGGAAATGATTCTTGGAGCTTCGAGAGTCGCAGGTACTTCGAACATGGGTTAGAAATTCAGCGAACTAGAAAACTCGTTCTGCTTCCTCAGTTCGTGTCTTATTTTTAAAGCGAAGCGTTCTGATTTTTATCTTATCTTTTAAGGAAACTTTGAATCCTTCCTTCGAGTATGACATGTACACATTCCACTGCCATCAGCTTGTCGCTTGGCCGATTTCAATGTTTCAATCTTGTACTCTACAATGTTCCTACGAAAGTTTTTCTTGTACACGACAACATGCGTGTAGTACAGATCTCTGGCTGTTCATGTGTGGACCTCGTCAGGTAACATCGAATATTTAACATCTTGTGACGTATGCTCTTCGGATCGTTATTCAACATTGTGAGCTGTTAGGAGTCCTGAGTTCCCAGTCAAGTAGTGTTGATTTACAGGATTGTCCAATGCATGCTTCTGAAGCTTTTTTGAAAAGCTATTTTCACTCAACAGTAAGTAAGCCTGGGTAAGCCTGGGTTAGTAATGAAATCTGGAGTTTCCTGGGAATTGTCAAGGACTCGGTACATGTGCCCAGTCTTCTTGTCCGGGAAAATTCTGTGGTCGATGTGTGACACGAACTGCAAAGTGTCGCGTCAAAAGACCAAAATGGGATTTTGTGCACATGCTATCTATTGCTCTCATCATTTTGATGAGGCCGCCCAAGCCACGCCTGGGACTGAAACAAACATCACTAGTGCATGTTCACTCACAGGCCATCTTGACGATATGTATTTTATCGGCCTTATTGACGCGCTTTCCAATTCCATTTATCTAAAGCTCCTGTGGGCTCCTGCAGAGCAAAGTAGGTGTTAATTACTTCATTCTACAGCTTCAAAGCCACTGATTTCCTGTGAAGATGAGGACATTGCGATTATCATCAAAGAACTTCTCCATGACCACGATATGACACGCACAGATTACCTTTCTCTGTGTGACACCAATGAGGAGCTTGAGTCTCTTTTGCAGAAAAGAATAGAAGAACCGCATGGTCTATCCACTGGACAGGCAAATAAGATTGTGCCGTTGCATCTAGCGGCAAGTTTGGTCGAGGTATTTCCGCGTCTTTTCTTTTTACAACCTACGCTGAGCGCTCTCTAACTCGCTAGTTTTAGTTAGGATACCACGAATGCACACTTCCTGAGAAGTTGAATATAGCGGTCTTGAATTGGTGAGTTTGATTGTAACTTCTCTCATGGGTGAATCAATTCATTCATACAAGGTATCTGATCTACATTGACAATGAATCTCCAAAGGATGTCACCTCGTTCATTACATTTCAGGAGCGTTTCCTTCGAAATTTACCCCAGCTCAACCCTCTTCTCGATGGTCTAGCATCTTGCCTTCACGCGGTGTTTGATCTATATCCTATCTTTTTTGCAAATTTTATTGTCAACTCTGTACTCGATTACGTGGCCGCGACCTGTATTGAACCTTCAGTCAATGTGCAATCAAAAAGCAGCTCGGCACTGTTTCCATCATTCCTGCGTCAAGGAACTGGTGTGGGTACAGCCTTTGCGATGATGATGTTCCCCAGGTCTCTACAGCCTGTCAGCAATGTTGCTTGTTTTGAGGCTCTAGCAGACATGGCATTCTGGATTACGTCCGTCAATGACATCCTTTCGTAAGTCTCCTTCCAATGATGGTCAGTCAAACCTGATTGACCACAACTCCCTTATTGCCTGTGTCAGATACTACAAGGAAAGTATTGCTGGGGAGACTACAAACTACATCTCGAACAGAGCAAATGTGGAGGGTAAGCCGCCATTGAGAGTCGCTTCAGACCTGAGAAAGGAGGTACTGCGATCAAGGCGCTATATTTATACGACACTATCGGATAGTACTGGACAAGAAGCTGTCAAAATTTGGCGGACTTGGGAGCATGGCTACATGTAAGTAAAACAACCCTTTGTTACCCTGACTAAAGTCGATCTTGTATATTTCTGTGCATAGAACCTGGCATTTACAGCAGGATCGTTATATGTTACGAGAACTCGGGATGAAATCGTGATGATTGATAGGTTGTCGGGAGCACTTGTACCTTTTTTCTCAAAGTTTTGGAAATATCTTCATAGTTTGGTATCCAACCTTGGGCCTTGACTGCCCACATCTTTAATATCGTGTATGCAGATTTGAAAATGCTTATCTCAAATGAGAGTCAGAATGGAAGAAGTGAGTACTGGAGTTTCTCCCATTATAGGTGCGCCGACTTTGTTTCTGTTCCCGCTGCCAACAGACAGATACCCAGTTGTTTGACCAGGCAGTCTTTGCAGCTCGGCCAGTATTGTATGGATTTTCTCCGTGGAGTACAGCTGGCTTTGCACACGAACAAGTGCTTGACCAACGTTGGGGCATGAAGACATTTGGTAAGTTGAGATATCTTGCCTATACTTCAGGCCGAAATACAGTCAGAGTCAACAATAATTGTAGGAGAAAATAAAAGACGATAACTTCGTTATATTTACTCATCAACAAAGCTCTCAATCTATGGTATCAACGTAGATTGATCATTTCGGTATCTACTCCGGATGAAATAAGTCAGCATCCATTGAGCAGGCATAGAAAACTTATCACACATAGCTTAGAGTGATTGTTTTTTATCCGACAAGCATGTATCCCATTGATCTGGATGAAGAAAGGAAAGAGCGGCATTTTTGAAGACTTCCCCGGTCCCTCCGTCCCACCAGCCAAGCATGTCCGAAAAACTTCCAAAGGCACACGCTTCCAAGTGGCACTTAGGGGGACGTATCCGAGGTAGAGACAAAGGGGACGGATACTGTTTTGACAGGATGCAGATAAATTTGTCCTCGTTTATTAGCCATGCCCGTAGCCATAGCCAGAGTCTGAAAACTTTAACATAACCTCTTGTCCTCGTTTATCAGCCATGTCGGTATATCTCGGATACCGGGTGTTTGTTGGCCTACATGTTTGGCACGGCATATATGAGGAACCGAGAAGTCAAATTGAAAACTTCATGGCGAGATGGAGAAATTTTCCATCATGGCTGTCATTTGTGGCAACAGGAGTCCTGCAATAAGCCTGACACTTTCGGTAAACTATAACCGAGTCATAATAGCAGAAAGAGACGTGAGCCTGATCCCTGGACTTTGATGAGCACTTTTGCATCGACAGCCCACACATCGATATCAACGTCGCTGTCAGTTTTAGTGACGTCTTTCAGATCCTTGTAGAAGGCCTTGTGACACATGGTTATGGGTTCTGGACCAGCGTCGGTCCCTAAGTCATGTGATCATGACGCGACGCGTTTTTCGAAGCTCTAGATCGAGGTTTTCCCTCGAAGCATATGAGAGCGGTGATTTTTGAGTGATGAGACATAGGGTTGCAGAGACTTCAGTAATTCATTCAATATTCAATCGTTATAATGGCCAATTAATTTGAAGACCAATCTACAGCAAATCAAGTAACTATGGCATGTATGTGAGAGAAGCGGGAGGTAATACATTATTCCGCGCTAAGCGATTAGTCTACTAGATACAGTGAGGTTGCGACCATGCGCAGACAAGTCATAGAGGTGAAGAGGATAGTAAAGTCCAGTGTGGGTATAACAGTATTGTTCTACAATGTTATTAGATGCTCTAGAATGTGGAATCGGAGAAGACAAGTTAGGGGGGCGGCGCTTGTTCACTGAGCTGCTGCAAGATTAAAGGCTCCGAGAATGACCTCCCACGCGAGATCGATTGTGTCCCACAACTCGGGGTCGTGGAGCCCAAGAGCAACCATGGTCTGCCAAAGTTCCTTGACATGCGCAGCATGTAAAGTAAGCATTTGCGGGTTGGAAGAAGCGGAGGAGCAGAGGTAAGACGAGAGCTGATGGAGCATGGGACCCGATGCCAGAGCTCCCAACACTGCGTCGTGAGAAAGAGATTGGAGGAATCCTGCCGGCATAGGGAAGAGGGCTTTCAAGACAGCCTCCAAGCGATGATGATACATGAATGAATGGAGAACAGTGAACGCCGCAGGGGATGGAAGTGAAAGGGGTAGGACAGGCAGGTGAAGCGTGGGCGATTGAGGCTGTTGCTGGGAAGATGGAAGGCAGGGAAGGTTTGCACAATGAGAAGCAAGCACTAGCGAATGCACGGGTAATAGCGTTGCCATATCAGAGGGATTTTTTGATGAGGTAACAGCAAGGACATGTGTAGGGTAGCTTGGCTCTAACGAAGTCGTCCTAAGAGGTATGTTTAAAGAATGCGGCAGGCGCGACCGAGGCATTGAGCTCGGCATGTGCGAAAGGGCAGAGATCCCTGCGAGCAATCTAAAGAGGCTTGAATACCACTGATGGGATAGAATAGGGGAGAATCACGTACTCATCGGCTTCAGAGTGAAGACCACTTCTGATGTATTCGACTGGTATGTCCGTGAGCTCAGGAGCTGCAGCAACGATAGCTTCACGAGAAACCTCTGCAAAGGGCGGGCGTGCAAGAGTACGAGGAAGCTGGACGGCAGGGACGAGAGGGGGACTGGGCACTGAGGGCCGGCGCTGGGCGTGTGGGTAGCTGTGGAGGTCAAAGGAGGTGGGGTGGGATGCAACTTGGAACATGGTGAAGTGAAGAGAGGTCGCTGTGTGTTGCGCGGTTAAATACCGCGACGCCGGGTACAAAGCGATCAAGATCTGCTTCCATTTTGGGTCACTCGTTTGTTGACCAGGGTCCTGATTGCGGCTTCGTCCCTTCCACGCCCTTTGCATTTGGTTGTCCTTGTTCAATCTGGTCAGCCCTCTACAGAAGCCCCTTCAACTCGGTCTCCATCACAACGCCCTTGTACTCTCTTAGTTAATGCACATTTCCTTGTATTTGCAGTCGAAAGACGCGCCTTGGAAGAGAAAGAGCGTCATCTCCATAAGAGCTACAATGTGGACCCACAACCTCATCTGAACATCGCAAACAGAGGAAAAATTTCATCGCCTAGTCATAAACCGTCGGGCAGCAGCGGGCTCACGCGCAACGGCGTTTCCTTCCTTTTATGGAAGATGTGCGAATAATCGACCCGATTATTACATACCATGCCCTCGAGACCAACGATCCCTTGTTCCTCGGTAGATATCGCCTTTGACTATGAATTAAATACAATTGCACAATCAACTTCCCAAAGACCCATTATGACAATTTGGGCAACGTCGCTGAACGTTCGCACATCTTCACACGCCTTCGGCCCTCCACTCATGTGGTCTACCCGGTCATACACGTGTCGATAGTCCAATCGCCCTTCTGCGCCCCCTTGGTTTTCACAGGTATCATCAAATCATCCATCAAATGACATGACAAAATGAAGGAGTGCATGTGGACTCCTCTACCGAATCTGACCTTTCTGTATTCCTGTCTCGTGTCAGCTACTTCCATAACTACGACAGGTCTATGGCAGCAAGACCTCTTACCATGATCTACTTATTCCCCATCGCCGTTGTCAATTTCACGCGGATTTGTCTTGATTGTTACCTCTGCGTCCGAGACCTTCACAACAATTTCATCGCGCCCACATCCGACTCCGTCTCCATTTGATCTTTCCATTCATCTCTCCATCTTGTGGCATAAGAGTCCAAGTCTTGTGCTCACATTGAAATACAAATGCGGGCTATCTTCGATATTATCTTTGCTGCTGCCCATCTCTCTGTTCCTTGAACGGCTTCAACGATTGCGTTTGAACATACATAAAGGTATATAGGGTCTAGGCTTTCCCCGATAAGTACATGGTGATTACGGATCACGAATCTCCCTGGTGGCTGTTGCGCCTGATGTGGAGACATATCGGTGAAAGTCTTGCGTGTGCCAATCCAGCTTTGACACTTTTTTTCCAAAAACATCCACTCACTTTGTCCTCCTCCATAATGCATGATGCGTAGTATCCATTACACTGGTACAACCAACCCCCGTGGTACCTTAGGCCTTAGGCCCTACCTTCCAAGAATCCGAGTCGGACTCACATAATCAACCCGCCTGCGCGGCCCCCTTGATATAATCAGACATGATCCCGCGAAACTCACGAATCCCGCGAGTGTCAGAAACATGTGCCGCAAGCCATATATACCAAACAGCCACGTTTTACACTTTTGCTTATTGTCTTTGCGCTTAACATACCGCATCATAGTATTCCAGGAACGACAGAAATTCGGTGAATCATTGATACAGATGACGGCTTTTGAATCACTACCGTTCCACATAGCCGATCTCAAGTATTTGCCTACCGACACCCACAACCATCCTCGTTGCAGGGTCTCGTGTTTCCTCTCCCTTAAGCCGCCATTGGATCTTCGTTCCACGTTGTATTTTATCCGCTGAAGACAATTGGATTGTCGATCATAAATGGGTGTTTGTCGAGCTATGCCGCGCAACGAGGCTTAGTGTGGACTACGCCGCCATTGGCTTTTCGTTACATGTTACATTTCATCCGCTGAAGACAATTGGGTGGTCGATTATCTTGCGCTACGCCGTGCAACGAGGCTTAGTGTGGACTCGGACACAAGTAAAATTTGTGGGATTTTTCCCACCGTTCAGATTCACCAACCATTGACAAAGTCAATCCTTTTTTGGTATCGCTTGGAATGGGAGCCTATGCCACGATTTATCTTTGTTTCCGATCCTTTGGCTATGTTGGCGATGTAATGGCATGTGGATGGCATTTCCCGTCCGTTATCAATATGTATTCATGTCTATCTGAATGGTACTTTCGTAAATCCAGATTACGGCTGAGCTACCACGAACGTCATAAAATTTCAAACTCTGTTTGGGATAGCTACGGTGGGCCATCTGTACCAGCCAGGATTTGAACTTTTACGTTTGACTTCCTGCTACTCCCATCTGTCACTGAGGCTATTTTAGGCCGTGAATGACTAATACCCAAATGATTTACTGCTTCCTCATCTTATTTTTTTTTGTCTTTTCAATGTTAGCAATCACTCAATCGTCTTGCAATTGTGTAGAAACTACTATATGTTACCTCAATTCCTCAAATAATCATTTCAATATAGCTCAGATCTAATTTTGAAAGCCTGACTTGATCCAGTGATGGTGATGAGAACATTAAACTCATACTTTTCAAGCATTGTTTACACGAGTTGGCCAGATCTTTGTCCTCTTTAAAAGTTACCTTTGTGCGGTTTATAGCTCCTGAGAGGTACAACCTCCTATGAGGAGCTGATCATCGGTATGGCGTTGGAAACGTTCCAAGCATAATAGTGGCACATTACTTACCTTTGAATGGAGCTCTCATTTGGACAATCAGTACATTCTCATTTACAACTTACAACACAAATTGCAAAATAAACAAGTTTAACCAGGATATTCTGACATGAGAAAGCCTCTAAACGATGATGAAGGGGTAAAAATGTCAGGTATTAGTCAATGATTGCCCAAAACAGCCTGGATGACAGGTGGGAATAGCAGGGACTTGAACATAAAAGTTCAAATCCTGGCTGGTACAGATGGCCCACCGTAGATAGCTCAGTTCATTCCGTGTATAATTAGTTACTCACAGATAGGTATAAGCCTATGTGTCGCGGCAAGGATAAACGCACTAGATATTTCGCCCTTGATAACAGCCGAAAATATGCATGCCGTCAGAAACGAGATTCTTTCTCCATGACCGCAGTTCTGCTATAGATTACGATGAATCGGACAGATCCGATACACATCATCTATCTAGAAACGCAAAACTTCAGTCTTTTTCGGTACGAGAAGCGAACAGCTCGCTGAGAGAATAAGGCTAGAACAGTGACAGTGTTACGACAAGAGAAGTTTCCTTGAAAGATGATCATGGCCCTTTTCTACGTACAAAAAGCCGATGATCCTTATTCTCCAAAATCGACGGTGGGATGGGGATGAGATTCAATCGTGATGTGTTCGGTGAATCGATGCTTAGATATCGTCTCAAATGATAATGAACTGCTTTTTGACTATGTGTTTGCCCGCACTTCATGGAAGTAATTCCATCATATAGCATACATGGTATGTACGTATGACCTTCACCGAAGTATATATAAGTACGTACAGCGTGATGACGTCAGTTGATCACCGTTTTGTTTTCTTCCGTCACGTCCAAAAACGTTCTGCAGCCGCAGTATGGCCCCCTCAGCCTTGATTCTCATTGCAGATGGAACTGAAGAGATGGAATTGTACGTTTTCTCGTCATCGATTTCTCAAAGAACGCGTGATTGACGTCGATCAAGCACCATCACCTTTGATACTCTCGTCCGTGCAGGCGTTGCAACGAAATCCGCATTTGTTCCCGAGAACGAGGGGCCTCATGCAGAGAGTCCGCCTTTTGCCAAGGGTTCTCGCGGAATCAACATAATGCCAGATCTTTATCTCGATAGCAAAGATTTCGGTCCTGTCCGCTGCTGTCCTTCTGCTCGATTGAACGGTCTTACATGTGGACAATCTAGGACAAATATGACCTTCTGGTGATACCAGGTGGTGCCAAAGGCGCAGACACTATGTCAAAGAGTCCGACTGTAAAAAAGCTAGTCCGCGACTACCTCGACGCAAATAAAATCGTCGGTATGATCTGCGCAGGTTAGCGTCCGGATAGTGTTTGCCTTCGATATACCTTCATTTTTTGAAATTAGGAAGCTTGACGGCGCTCACTTCAGGCCTCCCGAGGCAACCTCTGACTTCTCATCCGAGCGTCAAAGCCCAGCTTGAGGGTGTGAAACCATATGGATCTGATTTTGGAAACTATCTCACAATTCTGGACAGGTTTCGATTACTCCGAGGACTCTGTCGTTGTTTCTGGTAATCTCATAACAAGGTCAGAGTTTTTCGAGATTATAGGTCAAGGATATATGATTGATTCAAGTTTTTTCTACAAGTCGCGGTCCTGGTCAGTGTTTTTCTTCTCTCGTTTCAGTCAGCTCGAATTGGCATCAGGAACTGCCTTTCCCTTTGCATTTACATTGGTTGAACGACTCTGTGGAGCAGAAAAGCGTGCGGAAGTGTTCAGACCTATGGTGTTCCCCGCGGGTACTCCTTTCTGAACCCTGTGCTATGATACCAAAAAAGGGCTCCCTCTTCGAATTGGATACTCTAGGGAAATGTGTGATTATTGGGTGGACTGTGACATTACGCAATTGGCTATCTACACGGTTGCACACTTCGTAAGCACTTCAGAGGGTTCAATCACAAAAGAAGGCTTTTCTACACACATGTGGTAATGTTGGCCTGAATCAATGGATGGATCACGGCCTAGCGTATACGAGAAAAGTGTCTTCTCCTTTCACTTCTGTCTGAGGTGATAATAGTAAGAAATGTTCGGAAGGTAATGTCGGTTTCGTCCTCGTGTTCTTGTGTGGGAAAGGTTGCCTTCCTCGGGAACTACGGAACTCCGTTATTCCAAGATGCCTGAGAAAGTGTTTCGGAAAGACGATCGAGATAGTTGGCCATCCTAATTGCCATTAGTAGACTTGGCCGAGTCAACACATATTGGCTTGTATAAACATACGGCCGGAGGAATAGAATTGACAAGGCATGCCGGCTTTGAGCCGAGGGATACTAAGAGTGGTCAATAGGCATTTGCAGTGTTCTCCTTCAAATTTTTCGCTTTGTTTCACATTTGAACTTAATGCGGTGGCGGAATCTACATTTAACGGGAACATTGACGATGTCAAGATAACGCTAAGCCTTTGTCAGGCCACTAAGTGTTCGAGTACTTTTAATTGGGTTTGATTAGACGAAGCTCTCCGCTGCTATGCTAGTAGTGAGCATTCGTCGAGCCTGTTCATCTCCTATACGACCTAGGGTCAGTTTGAAGATAAGCCGCCCCTTCCTCGGTTCGCTCACGTTCGCACAACAAGGAAGGGTTCCGGTACATCGGGGCTCTCGTAGGGCGACAGATGTGGGTGCGTAGCGTAACTTCCATTTGGCAGGATCTCTATGCTTCTTGTAACCTATTAAGAAGACATGAGCACCGACATCCACAGTAGGAAATCGGTAATCGAAAGTACCTGCCATACTCTCGCATTGCAACCAAATTGCGTAAGTGTTGAACTACAGTGCTGGATGATTGAAAGTGCCTCTTTCACTGATATTACTGGAATGTCGCCTGTGTGTGCTTCTATGGGGTGATTGACATGAACTGAACGGAGCGATTTGGCATGAGAAAGACATGGTCCAAGGCTAGACTGGAGGTGTAGAACATTATAAATTTTCGAGGGGGAGGTCAAAGAAAAACAAACTTCACCAGTGACTCCGGTTCAACAACAATGAATAACTGTTGCAGAACAGTGCATCGCCGACAGATCTCCTCAATAGCAGACAGACTGATAAGCATACGATGTACAGAGAATCGATTAAGGCGGTGTCCGTGAGTCGTCACTAACTTTGACCAGAACTGTTCTGTACAGGGAGACTCGTAGAACGCGCCAGGAGAGTATATATGAAAGTTCTGAAGTGGAGAAGCAGACAAAAGGGATAGTACGTCGTTCATCCAGGCGTCTAGGGAAGATTGAGGGTGTACGGTGAGTGTGATGGTAACTAGCTCTTTGAGAGCACCCGCTTTAAGACATAGGTGACTGAATTCTGCCATGTCCTGCCTCGAAACTCAGTCATCTTCCCATAATGTATAGAGTAGGGTACTCACAAAGTGCGGAGAGATACCTTCAATACCAAGGCCAACTAGGCCCGCCGTGTTGTGCAAAAGGACAGCCCATACTCCTTTGTGAGTAACCTTGATGCAACCGGCAAGATACAGATTTTTGAGGTTGTACAAGTTGGATGCAAGAGTTTCTAAGACATTATCGGTAATCAATGGCGACGCCTGAACGATACATCAATTGTGGTCTTGAATAGAAAAAAAAGTTGAGGTCACTTTGCAAATGACATTGAGGCTTTGGAGAGTTGAACCAGTCACAGAGATCCATGGACTCAGTATTTGAACAACCGAATTACTTGGCATTATCAATGATAATCGTGATAGTCGCGCAAAATTCTGTAGAAGCATAGGATCGAAGTTTCCTTCACTACGGCCGTTTATTTCAAGATCGTTGAGCGTTCCAGATACTTGCAAAGCTTCAAGTATATCAGAAGTAAGAGAGCCCTCTCGAGTCCATGTACAAGCCCGCAGATTGGTGCAATTCCGCAATCCTTGGAGGATAGTGCATTCTAGGTTGTCGTCAGCTGTTGCTTTGGGGAAGTCCCGGATCTCTATGATGATAGAAATCAAGAAAATCATCGTGTAGTCGTATCATCAGGACAAACCAAGCCGCCGTACGTGTTTCGCCAAGTGTGAAGAACGAGCAAGCGTGGAAAACAGTTGGATCACCTGGGCTTTTATAAGTCCTTATTTTCAACTTTTTTATAAGGGAAGATTTACCTTAGTCTTTCCTTCTCTTTGCCACGCGTATATGGATACGCGTTCGTAAAGCACTGGGATAGCAAAATCATGAAATGTCTTGTTAACAAGACAATTGAACGCCAGATGGTGGGGTCTGATGATAAAAGATATAATCAGAGGGAGAATGTCCACAGGTAAATCCAAGAAGACGACCATATAAACAATATAGAGGCATTTACTGAGGACTAGTGAAGTGCTACGTCAGATCGCTCTGCATGCGAGAATCAGATTAGATTTTGCATTTGGCAAACGGCATAGCCAAATCACGGGACTCGTCAACTCGACAGTCACTGCACTTCAAGTTCTTGACCCATTCACTACCACCTTCTCCGCCATGGCGGACGCAGACGACAGCCACATGTTTGATTCAGACCCGGTGGGACCCGACGAAGAGGAGGACACCGAACAAGGTGTCCATCGCAACGACCATGTCTCTTCCAAGCGGCAATCGCGGTATGACGATGACGAAGACGAGGAGGAAGAGGAAGATGAAGAAGGAGATGAGGAGGAAGAAGAAGAGCTTTCAGGGAAGAAAGCGAAGAAACGAGCCAAGGTATGTAATTCCAAATTAGACCCACAGATTATACAAACACATATATTCAGCACCGACACAAAAAGTCTACATTCCTCGATCTTGAGGCAGAAGTCAGTGACGATGAGGAGGAGGGGGAGGATGACGCAGAATATGGACATGGTATGTTTTTTGCGCAGATACTCACTCCTTTCGCAGACCTAAAGTTCCTTTGGCCCTTCAGACGACTTCATTGACACCATCGATGAAGTAGACGATGATGGTACACGGAGACATTATGCTCTGCTCGACAAAAAGCGCCAAATTGACGAAGAAGACGACAAAAGTCCCGAGCAAATTGCTAAGGATCTTAGAGAACGTCACCGACGGCCTACTGTTCGATATACTGGCGATATGAATGAAATACCTCAACGTCTCCTCATGCCTTCTGTTCACGATGCTAATTTATGGCAAGTGCGAGTTCGGGTAAGTGCAAAGTCTCGGTTCAGCATAGTCAGATACTAGATACTAAAATCACTTTGGAAAGCCTGGAAGAGAACGTGATATCGTATTCAGTCTCATGCGAAAGGCACTAGATGTTGAGTACACTGCCAAACCACTCAATATCCTTTCCGCTTTTCAACGCGACTCTCTGCCGGGAATGATTTATGTGGAAGCTCGCAGTTCGAAACAAGTCAACGAAGCTTGTAATGGGCTTGTCGGAGTTTTTCCCAGCCGTGGTATCACCCTGGTACCGATTGAGGAAATGGCCAGCCTACTCCAGATCAAAAAACAGGATTTGACTGTCACTCCTGGCAGTTGGGTTCGCATTCGACGTGGCAAATATGCGGGAGATCTGGCACAGGTCATGGATATAACCGAGAACGGCGAGGATGTTGGTCTGAAGTTCATTCCCCGTATCGACTTGACCCCACGCGACGACGGTGCATTGGATGCCTCGGGAAAGAAACGGAAGAAGTTAGTGGCAGGTGCAAGTAATCTGCGACCTCCCCAGCGCTTATTCAACTTCGAAGAAGTCGTTAAAGTCTACGGCCGTAAAAGTGTGTCAAAACGCAACCAAGTTTACGTTTTCCAAAATGACACGTACAAGGATGGCTTCATCGAGAAAGATTTTAAGCTGGGCGGGCTAATCTTAGAAGACGTGAATCCTACTCTGGACGAAATCACGCAGTTTTCACGCCGCCAGGACGGGGAGGGAGACTCTTTAGTGGATCTTTCCGTTATCGCAGAAGCTTCACGAAAAGCAGCCATCTCTGTTCTTCAACCAGGAGATCATGTGGAAGTATTTGAGGGCGAGCAAGCTGGAGTTCACGGTACTGTCGACGAAATCAATCAGGACGTGGTTATCATTACGGCTATTGGCGTTGATATCGATGGGCAAAAAGTTGAACTCCCCGCGCGTAGTGTGAGGAAGAGGTTCAAGCCCGGAGACCATGTCAAGGTAATGTCTGGTCAGAACATTGATGAGACAGGTTTGGTGGTCGCCGTGGCCGACAATGTCGTGACATTTTTGTCCGACATGTCGATGCAGGAGGTATGTATTCTACTTGGAGTGTATTATCGAGCTATACTTTTTTTTGTTAAAGGTGTCCGTGTTCTCTAAAGACCTCCGAGAAGCTGCCGAAGTAGGTTCAAGTACCAATGTTGTCGGGAATTATGAACTTCATGATCTGGTTCAACTTGAGTACGCACTAGGATTTTCTCAGAAGCCCTACTGATTATGTCGCAAAATCCAGTGCTCAAACAGTAGGCGTAATATTCAAGACAGAAAGGGATTCTTTCCGCGTGCTAGATCAACATGGACAGATTCGTCTGGTGCAGCCTCATCAGATTTCTATGCGACGAGACTCAGTTCGAGCTATTGCTACTGATTCAGAGGGTCACGAACTGCGGATCAATGACAACGTCAAGGAAGTCGACGGCGAGGTCGGTCTTCATTATTGGAAATTTTAGACTGTTCTCTGATTAGACTTTGTAAAGGGGCGGAAAGGCCGGGTACTACACATTCATCAGTCGATCTTTGCCTTCCTTCACAATCGGGAAATCATAGAAAATGGCGGTATTTTTGTCACTCGTGCACGATCACTCGCATCCATTTCCCCCAAGGGTAACCTCCTGCGGCCAGGGACAGATCTATCCAAGATGAATCCTACTATCGCTGCACCTCTGGGCGGTATGGTTGGATCTGGCGCCATGGGTCGTGGCCCTCGAGATCGTGATATTGGACTCACAGTTTGCGTGGTGAAGGGTCCCCATAAGGGCTACGTAGGAACTGTAAAGGATGTCAATGGAACAATTGCAAGAGTGGAACTGAGGACTGGAAACAAAGTAGTCTCTCTGGAGAAGGACAAATTGCGGGAGAGGTTGTAAGTGCCTTAAAGTCAATGTCAAGTCATCATTGATGACAACCGATTTTGCGTAGACCGGACGGAAAACTTGTGAATCTGACTGGCCGAGGATCTGCTGCCCGTGGCGGATCCAATACTTTCGGGAACTTAGGTTACGGCGGCGGCAGCATGGGACCTCCACGTACCTCTCATACCTACACTAATGAATCCGCCACACCTGCATGGAATTCTTCACGTACCCCTAATCCTTATGCCGCAGAAGGTCGTACACCGGCTTGGAATGCATCCTCTCGTACACCAAATCCTTATGCAGACGGTGGGAAGACACCTGCATGGAATGCATCATCGCGAACGCCGAATCCTTACGCTGCGGCAGACGGGGGAAGGACGCCAGCATGGAACGCAAGTGCTCGTACACCAAATCCATATGCAAGTGGGACAGGAAGCAGCGGCAGCCAATCGACATGGGGAGGCGCCACGCCCGGAAGGAATGTTGTCCCACCTTCGAGCTCAACATGGGGTGGGGCTACTCCCAAGAAGACGAACGGAAGTGGATGGGGAACCTCTGCAGATAGCTGGGGTACCTCAGCATCAAGTAATGGTTGGTCAGAATCATGGGTGAGTGATTTTTTGAAAGTACTTCTCGTTCCCTCACTACGCCCGTAGAGCGCTCCAACACCCGCAGCGGCAGCAACGCCTTTTAGTGGGCCTACTCCTGGTTATTCTGGGCCTATGTCTGCACCAACTCCCGGTTTTGGCATGGCGACACCAGCATTTGGTGCATCTGCGCCAACACCTGCCGCCGGAGGGCAAGTTGATGACGAAGATACTCATGGCGATAGTGAGGCACTTAATCTCTCGAAATTAATAAAAATACTGAAAAGAGTTTAAATGCTATTTTTAGGCAGCACAGTTGGGAAGAACCTCTGGGTGTTCAACACTGTTTTGGCAAACCTTCTTCCCCGAGTGAAAGTGCAAGTTACCGGTACCAGGCTCTCTAACTATCTCAATGGTGACTACGAAGGCCGTCGCGGACGTATCACTGCCGCCTCACGTGTATCGGAAGCATTTGAACAGACGGTGATGGTGAGATTTGATTCTGGAGAAGAACGGACAATAAGCCTGGAGTATCTGGAACCGGTCTTACCGTCGCAAATGGAGGAAGAGGCGTTGGTGATCAACGAAAGAGATAATAGCTTTGGGCAGGTGTTGATTATGCGCGAGAAGCCAGATGCCGACACTGTATCCGTGTCTACAAGACAACAGTCCTTCGCTATCTTCGAGGTACAGAAGAATAACCTAGTTGCACTTTATCCAGCAGCATACTAGGCGTTGATATATGATGAAGACCAACGTTTTGTATTTTAGTCGTGGTTAGTTAATCTATGGTTTACCATTGATCCAGTTAGTTCGCTCTCACGACAGTGCGCGTCGAAGAGCTCAATGCTCAATTTCATAAGTTTTGGGACCCATCTGTAGTAAGCTATTGTCAATGCCCTGGCAGATGGTGGGAAACTCAGGAATACAAATCTCAGGCATGCAAAGATGAGAAGATTACAATTCACGTAGACATACACATGTTATGGGTAATATGTTGTAGCAGAGCATACCTTGTAATGTGTGATATATGTCCAGCAGATTCTACTACAGTGTAGCAGAATGCCTACAATGAACCATAGAATACATGGCAATGTGCAGTACTGTACATGTCCATCAACCTAAGTATAAATTGTGGAACATGTACAATGTGCCATGGAAGAGTGGAATCCATATACAGTAATTGTCGATCCCCAACAAATCTGTCCAACAAAAGGACAGAAGCGGACTCTGTACTAACTAGGCGTGCTTCGAGGTTGAAGGAGGAATATGTAGGTAGAAAACAAAGAAATTCGAAGTCCATCGTCCAAAAAGGGTAATGATCCGAGAATAAACCGAGAACCTTATTTCCTTCAACCTCAGCAATGCCGGTCACTGTTGACAGTGCCGAGTGATCTCCTACTGATCAGCACACACACACACAACATGTAAGTTGCCTCCAACTCTGTTAGAATCCTAGCAGGTAGCAGCAAGTATCAGGTGCGACCAACACCTATATTAATATGTTTATCAGTATAGATCCTCAGAACGTATAAACAGAACTATATTTGTATGTACCTATATTGATATGTTATCAGTATAGATATAGGTATGATAAGTCAGTATATGTAGGTGCATAAGTAAGACTATGGAGAACGTACCCTCAGGAAGCTAATAAAAGTAAATGCACAGAAGTGGGAAGAAAGCTACAGAGAAGAGATCAATTCATTAAGAGAGATGGGTGTATACAAGCTGATCCTGCATTCTTAGGTACCCAACAGGCAAAAAGTCAGAAAATGGCAGCCGATCTTTGAAATTAAGCATGGCAAGCATGGCAACTCAGCAAGGTATAAAGTCAGACTTGTATTTAAGAGATATAAACAGATCTACAGGAAGGACTACAACAAGACTATGTCACTGACTGCACACATGAAATCATGATGGATACTCTTGCACATTGTAGCCACAGAAGGCTGGGATGCAAATCAGATTGATGTTAAAACAGCTTTCCTCTACAGTAATCTACCAGATGATGAGACTCAATACATGAAGCAACCCAAAGGATTTGAGGAACCTGGAAAGAAGACTGGGTCTGTGAATTGCAGAAGGAGCTGTATGGGATGAAGCAGGCAGGGTGCATTTGGAACCAGACATTAAACAAACAAATGCTAGCTTGGGGCTTTACAAGATTAGCATGTGAATCTTGCATCTACTACAAACAGAGCTCAACAGGTACAATAATTGTGGCCATACACATTGATGACTTCCTGGCTATTGCAAGCTCCAAAGACAAGAATGAAAGGTTCAAAACTCAAATGCATGAGGCCTGGACCATTTTGGACCTGGAAACACCAAGACACCTCGTCAGAATGTCCATTGAATGGGACAGAGGAAATTGCATGGTCACCTTATTGCAGACTGCGTTCATCAACTGTGTCTTACACCAATTCAGGCAAGAAGACATACATCCACTGTTGCTCCCATTGGAACCAAGTGCAAAGCTATGTTGACCAGACAGAGATAGTCAAACTCAGGAGGAGAAACAGGATATTGCCCGGTTACTATACAGATCATTAGTTGGCTGCTTACTGTATATTGCAGTCATGACCAGGCTGGATATAGCATACATCATTCAACAGCTCTTACAATTTTTGGATAACTACAACAGATTACACTGGAATGCTGTGATATGCCTTCTCAGGTACCTAAAGGGGACAAGGAAACTGAAGCTGAGGATAGAGGGACTGTCAATTGTGCTATGAGGCTTTACAGATGCAGATTGGGCGAGTTGTTTGGATACAAGGAGCACTAGCAGGTACACATGGTCACTGGGCAGTGAGGCCATATCATGGTCAGTCCAGAAGCAGAAAACTGTTGCCTCATCATTGTGCAAAGCGGAATATATTGCAGCATACAAATCTATTCAAGAATGCATCTGGCTTTGGACTTTGACTAAGGAAATCAGCTGCAACTTCACAGCCAAACCAACTACCCTATTTTGCAATAACAAGGTGGCCATTGTCTTGTCCAAAGATCCAGCTGCACATGTGTGAGTCAAACATTTTAACATAAAATATCATTTCATTTGCAAACAAGCACAAATGGAAGAAATAGTGATTAAGTACATCAATACCAGGGACAACATCACCAATGCATTTATGAAGGCACTGCCAAAACCACTCTTCCTTGACTACGCCACATGCTAGGAGTTACCTGACTGCCATACCCATGCACAAGGAGGAGTAAAGGATGACCAGCGCCGTATCCGCAGAGGAGGAGTGTTAGAGTATCACGAATGTGATGAGTGTGATAATACAATGATGTGCCACAAACACAATGCCAATGGCCACCACAGTGGCATGGCATGCTTTGTTCACCCTCACATATAAGTACATATGCACAACCAAAATACCCTCAGTTCTGTTTATACATTACTAGGCTTGTTGACTATATTCAATGGTAATGGATCAATGTTGCTGAGCTGTGTAATTGCCACAAGTATCCTGTTGTGATCAATTTCATGGTGTGTGGGCGTGGGTGCTTGATCATTTATTTGTGGGTGCATGGGCATGGGCATCTGTTCTCTCTCTTTGGTTCCTAACTTGGCTACTTCCCTTTTTGATTGCCTTTCCATGACTCTTTGCTCACTCTCCCTGACTTCCTCCATGGCTTTCTCGAGACGTGTCTGTGGTCAGTTTCTATCTGTGCTCACTTTTCTAGTCAGCTGTTGGGTTTGTGCTGAGAGTTTCAGTACTGGGCTGGCATCTGTTTGAGTGTCAGTTGAGTTTGGTAGTGGATGCATGGGTGTTGGGGCATTTATTTCAAATTCTGCAGGGTCATTGTCATTGGGTTGTTGGGGTTCTAGCAATGCATTGTCATCAAGTTCTTGCAGGAATGGGATGGGGGGTTCAGTTGGTGTCTGAGCTTCTAGTTGTGGGTATATGGAGAGTGGTAATTCATGGTGTTCAATAAATTTGACATGATAGGATTGGTATACCTTCTTTCTGTTCCTATCCCAACAACGATAGGTCTTAGAGTTGTGACTGTAAGCAATCAGCACACATTCAAACATCAAGGTTTGATCTTTGGGTTATGGCTAGGTGTGAGTATGAATGCCCTGCATCCTATTTCCTTCATGTATGAGTAGTCAGGAGTTCAGTTGAATCAGAGTTCATAGGGGGTTTTGCCATTCAGTGATTTAGTTGGTGCTTTGGTGTGCAGGCAAGCAGCTGTCAGGTAAAACTCATTCCAGAGGTACTCAGGACATTTTGCATCTAGCCTTATTGTTCTTGCCTTTTCCATCAATGTATGGTGCATTATTTCCACCTGTCCAATCTGTGCTGATGTATATGGCATGCTATGTTTGTTTCCTACCCCCCTTTCAACAAGCCACTTGCTCATTTTGTTGCTGTTAAGCTCACCATCAAAATCCATCCAATACTTTCCAACCTTATTGCCGCACTTATTTTCTTGTGCCATCTCCCAAGTCTGTAGTGTGTAAAGAGCATTGCTTTTATTCTTTAAGAGAATAGGTCATGGCATGCTTGTAAAGTCATTGACTATGTCAAATATGTAGGTAGGAAAACCTGTTGAGTTCAATCTCAAAGTTCAGCTAAGCCAGATAGAACCTCCATCAAGGATGTCATGGATTGATAAACAGAATGCAATGCATCATTCACATGTATCACTTGGCACTGTCAATAGTGATGGCAGCAGGAAATTTGTGACCATCATCATGGTGGCTGATGATGTTTGTAGATGTTTTGTGCAAGGTGTTGCTGAGAGGTTAAGAAAATAAGGTTCTCGGTTTCAATTCATTACTCTTTTTGGATGATGGACTTAAAATTTCTTTGTTTTCTACCTACATATTCCTCCTTCAACCTTAAAGCATGCCTGAGTAGGAGGCTGGACTCTGTTTACAGTATTCATCAATCCCTGATGAATAGAAGGGAATATATGGACAGACTCATCAAATGACCTGTCAAACAATCTGTCTGAAAATGCTTCAGACAATAAATTGTTCATTCCAGTACTATCATAAACTAGGTGTTGCAATATTCTGAGCAAATCAATGATTTATAGGAGATTGGAGACACCTTTTCCTAATCAAACTTGACAAGTCACTAGACTAGTATTGTGGCTAGATATCTGTCAAGTTGGTCTTGTGGTAGAGTGGTGTGAAATCTCCTTGGAATGAAGCCAAATGTTGAGGACCCAAAAACAGTGACTTGCAAAACTTTTGTTATAGTGTGTCACTCTGCCAAGCTTTTGGCACAGATTAATGCAAGCACACAGATAAAGACACAAGGTCAAGATTATGAAAAACTATGTACAATTTTATAAGAAGATATGTAGGTAGGCAATTATATATAATTTATAGTAAATAGTTAAGGGTCATAAAAAGAAGTTTATAAAACAATAAGTAAGTCAAAGGATGGATGTAGTATTGTAGACTTGTATTAAGGATTATAATGAGTATCTGAGGGTGGTAACAAGGGGAACTTGAATGGTATATAGTAATGGGTATGCCAGGTAGAATGATGTACTGAGATTGATTTTCATTGGTTTGAGCAGCAGGCCTTCAATATAATTGGTTGAACAGGCCTTCAAACTGAGAATTCTTACAAAGATGAGGGTGTCCATCAAAGTAAGCATTGATTCTGTCTACTAGAGTCTTCTTCTGGCCATTGGATGCAAGTCTGAGTGCTTGCACAATATCCTGTAGGTCAGGCTTGGATTTTGAAGCCAACGTACCAGTAAATGACTTATTTGAATCCCTCTGTTTGCATAATTCTTTCCTCTTGGCATTGTTTGCTGCATGCTGTTTTGTACCTCCTGAAAGTATTGCCTGTTTGGGATCAAGACCTGAAGGCCTTCTAAGCTGGAGTTTAGTCCATCATTTGAGAAAGCCTGAAATCCAGGATTTACTGGGCTTCTTCCTGCCAAGTGTCTCAGCATTTTTGCAAATTATCTGTTTAGTGAGTGGATGTGATGTATCTGATAAAAATATGATCCAGTCAACAAGAACATGTTTAGCTTCAAATGAAAGGAGTTGTTGATCCTGGTGAGCTTTCTGCACAGGGTAAGATATCCCATAAAATCAATGACAAACAGTGTGATAAGAAAGTTGATAACCAGAGCACTTTTTGATCTTGGCAAGGACCCTTGAGATATTAGGGTTCTTTTGAAAACAAAGAGTAGAAACAGCTTCTTTGATGTGTTCATTTACTTTAGAACAAAGATGGTTCTGTTTAAACATGCACTGTGGAGAATATAGACAATGAATTTGAAAATTGAAAGTGAACTTTAATTAACAAAGTGCAACACAATGTGACAGTGCTTAGCAGAATAAGCAGACTTCAAATTTGAACCAAACAGAAATTATACAGCATGATGCCAATACAAGTTCACTCTCTACACCTCTCAAGGACTGGAAATTTGGCCCAGACCTTCATTGTAGTGTATTGAGCCTGTGTCCAACATCTACTTTGTTTATCATTTACATTATCACATTAATATCTTGAGCTTATTGATTATTATTATTATGGAAGCATTGTAACCAAGATATAGCTGGCTAGTGTGTGAGGCTTGCTTTTATACTTGACTTTACATTTTTACAACACTAGCGATTCGAACTAAGCAACTTCGTGCATGACTGCCAAATAAAGTCTACAGTTAGAGATAATTACCACTAGTCCAAAGGACCATAATTTTAATAAAAGTATTAAAATAATATATAGGGTACTGGATTGGCAAACAACCTAGTATTTAGTAAGGAAGAGAGTTTTCAGGACTGAGGATCTGTCAAACTCTGATGTAACATAAGTCAAGATATTTAAGTATATATTGTTACTTATATCTGGCAGCCATATACCATATATGTGAAGTACCTGCTTGGAAGTCTTATACATGGTGACACCTGCTTTCTAATACTATGTATAAGATATAGCAGCCTGGTATCACCAGACATGGTTCATACCCTGCAGGTGGTGCCTTACATGGCCTCTAGCAGCCTGGTATCACCAGACATGGTTCATACTCTGCAGGTGGTGCCTTACATGGCTCCTAGCAGCCTGGTGTCACCATACATGGTACATACCCTGCAGGTGGCACCATACATGGCTCATAACTGTCATGTGACACATACCTTGCTTGACATGGTATGGTCTTTTTTGTAGATGAAGTATCATTTGTCAATCAATCTATATGCCCACAATGTAGTAGTGGGTTTTTGTTGGGTGACGGGCAATGATGGGCGGTGATGGCCGGGGGCTGCCAAGGGGGTTGGCCAGGTAGCGGTCCGGGCCTGGGGCGGTCGTGGGGTTGTTTTGGGAAGGGTTGGAGTCCCGGGGCCGGGGCTGAGTCCCGGGGGTCTGTAGTGGGTCGTGACAGCCTCTCTCATACAAACTATATACATCAAATGGTCAATGCACATGGAGACTGTGATGGTTTTTCAGGGTTATTGGGATTTGTTGGAGGAGAAGGCATTACTGGAGAATTTGTAGAGCAAGGAATTGAAGAAAATCAAGATGAGGATGGCTGAGGCTAGGGTGCTATTGATTCTTGGTGTGGAGGATGCCCAACTTCCTCATATAACTGACCCCAACCCCTATATCATCTGGGTCATGCCCATGGTTTTAGCAGTCATCTTATACTTTGCTGTACCTTCATCACTACTTCCATAAAGAAAGGCCAGACTATGTGGTTGCCTACATGGAATAGCAAGTGCCTTGCTTACATGGAGCTTTTTTCAGATGATGACATGGCAGGGATGGTGCCTCGTCAACCAGTAACAGCAAGAATGAGTCTTTTTTACTGAGACTTGTAATAGGTTACTTAGCACAGGTTGATCCTCAGTGTACTGGCCCACCATGCTCTAGGGTTACCAGTGATGATGTCAAGTGGCTGGGGGAGGACCTTTGCCTAGTGGTGGCTTTGCATCATGCAGAGGCATTTTCCAGATCCTTGGCTAGAGCAGCTGCAATGTAGCAGACATTCAACAGAGAGCTAGAGGCAGCAAGGGGCAAGTGGATGCCTGTGCAGCAGCACTTTAACCTGATGGATTGTATGGTTGAAGTGCTGGGCAATTATTTGGCAGACATGGATGATTCAATCCTGCGTCACCTACATCCAGCTCTGCGGTGACAACTTTCTCTCCGATGAGCTGAAGATTGCATGGGTCCTGTCCTACATGAAGAGTGGACGGGCCGCAACCTACGCAATGAGGGTTTTCCGACGTCCAGGTGGAGTAGCGGGTTTTGTGGATTGGGATGCTTTTGAACGGGAGTTTTGGGATGAGTTCTTCCTCCGGAACCCTGCCAAAACCACCGCGCTTGTCCTCCGGGACAAGGACCAGTATGGACAGGGCCGGAAGTCCCTGGACGAGTACATCGACTCCTTTAGGGCTCTGGTGGAGCAGGCCAACTACCTGGACGGCCTCCAACTCTGCCTCACCTTCCGGGAAGGGCTG
>JAGGAP010000171.1:0-59408 GCA_017657235.1 Termitomyces sp. T73sscA | reverse complement strand
TTGGTGCACAACTGCTCCAGTAGGCAAACCTGCTTGTGTCCCATCTGCAATGAAGTATGTTGCTCCAGGTAGATCACTAATGTCTACCTTGTTGGGTTCCTTCTCCACTGCTATCATATGCTGAGTAGCTGTCCTTGAAATGTTAGGTTCCTTGGGTCTAGGTGGTTTAGATACCAACTTTTGTACCATGGCCTCTCTCAACCCAGAGGCTACTGTCAGTAGTTCTCTAGTTGAGATTGGCATTGGTGCCTTCCATAATTTTTCAATCATCCTATTCAACTCCTTGTTTGTACACTTTTCTCAGTGGCCTGCACTGGTACTATGTGATCTTCATTGAGAGCTGGCACCTTTTCAAAAGGTAAGTCCAGTTTTGGTGCTGCTTTAGAAGGTATTCTCAAAGTCAGCTTTTCTTTCCAGGGTTTTTCAGTGGGTCTCTCTGGTAGTGAGGATACTCCTGGTTGAGATGCCTCTTTTCTCACTGCCTTCCTTGAGCCATCTAAAAATCCTTAGAGTTGTGCTGCTGCACTTCACCAGAATTTGCTGTTTGCCTTGTATTAATCAACACATTGATCATTTCAGCTATTTTGTTGAAGCCTTTCTCAAGCTCCTCCAACCTGTCTGATTCTCCATGTTGGATACAGTCTAACATGTCATCCCTTGAGTCTCTAGTAGCATTGACATAAGTAGAGTAGATGGGGGTCTCTGGACTTTCATCTGTTGACCAACCAAAATACATTCTAGCCTGTGTGTCATGCAATTTTACTAGTCTCTGGTGTGGTGAAATGCTTGCAGGTTGAGTTGGAGACTTGTGCTTTTCTGTGCGTAGTTTTTGCTTTCTAAGGACAATGTCTGGATTCTCTAGAACAGCAACAGTATCCTTGCTAGAGGCACACATTTCTCTTCTCTTTGGAGTAACAGAGGTTTTTACCCTTGGTTTTGTAACCTTAGGTGAGCCAGGCTAAGACCCCAGCGGTGCAAAACTAATGTTTCTTTTGATTGGACTCCTTATGGAGACCTAAAAGTGCTTGTTTTTGTGCAACAAAAGCCCCTCATGGTGGGCTCCAGATGATGTATAAATGTAGCTTAAATATATAGTATCAGTTAAAACTGAATGTAATCAAGTTTGACTGGGATATATCAAGACTGCACTTTGCAAGTTGCTAGGGCTCAGTTGACACAACAATGCACACTTTCATAGCACAAGTAATATAATTTTATTGAGTTTAATTCAAACAACTTAGAGTTACTCAAATTGGGTGCCAAATGATGTATTAAACTGATACTCAAAAACTAGTACTGCTCTCTTAGCCTAAGATATCCTCTCTCTGGGAATTCCAAGCTGTGGCACATATGTTGCTTTCCTTTTCTCCTGGGTTTCTCCTTTATTTTATACTCCTTTGTGTGCACATGGACCAACATGCTGTTCACATGATTCTGTCATGCCGAGTTGCCCCTGGAGTGCTGTAGTGCACGTGGTGCAGTCTCAATGTGCCCAGGGTCAAGGTTTAGCCTGTCTACAGGCTAAACCTCTTTTTTGGTTCCTCTCCTCTCATTTTTTCCTCCTGCCTTGTCTCCATGCATTTTAGAGCTTTAGTCAATTGTATTTCAATTGTTAGGGGAGCTCACAGCATTATAGGCACAGGCTGGAAATAGGTTTTCTAGTTTCCAGAGCAGTAGGAGGCACATATTATTTAGGTTTTGATGAATTTGATCTCAGATTAAAAGCTACAATCAATCACAGATTTGGCACTGCCACTTGCCTTGGCTAGATACCACTTTCAGATCTTTGATGGTTGGCATTGATGTTGACTTTTTGGCTGGACTTTTGAAGTCATTGTGTTTCTGGCTTAGAGTTGGCTACGTGTTATGCAAGGTGTGTCCATTGTCTACAGGTTTTGACAATCTTATGGCTTACAGTTTCCAGCCTTTGTAGCATTAAGTTGGACTTTTACTTCTGCTGTCTGTCTCATATGTGAGACCAGTGGCACATCAGTGAGTTGGTGAGAAGTTTGCTTTCAAAGTTGTAATCCAAGTCATACTAACTATAGTCTCTATAGCTAACTAATGACCCCCAATATCCATCACTCATACACTATGAGGAGTGCTGGCTAGGGAACTGATGCACACAAGCATGCACAGGCAAAACATGTCATGCAAATAGTGAGATCTCATGGGAGGGATGGGGAGGGAGTTTCTGTGTAGTAACTGAGAACCTGAACTGACAATCACAGATCCTAAAGTCTAATGTATGGCCAGACTGGCACTTCCATTTATTATAGTAGTCATATAGGTAGATGTTGGCTTGAGCTCAGAATTCTAGGCCTAGAACTTGTAGATTGTGTTTGTGTGCGACAAAATGTCAAGTTTTCATTCATACATAGGTACAATATAATTACTCAAGTTTTTGAGCCTCAACCATCAGACTTTCCAAGCCAACAGGATTGTGATCAACTTTAATAATCAAGCTTTGACATGTTGGACAGTTGTTGTAGATACTGGCTGCTATCCAAGCATCCAGGCACTCTGTACAGAAAAGGTGCCCACACATCAAACTTAATGGTGTGTCAGTACTTTCAATTAGCTGAATAGACTTGATAGTCAGCTCATATGTTGTCAATGGAACCTTAAAAATGTTGCAGCAAATGCTACACATTGTCAGGTTCCGCTGACCATGGGGGCTCAGTCTACTGGGCGAATACCTTACGTGGTGATCACCGTGTCCACAGACGCAGAGCACCGGTAGGGCTTGGAGCGTGGGAGACCAAAGCAGGGCGGGGGTGGTATGTAGGGGAGTGCCGGTAGCGCCGGCGGGTGGACAAGTGCCAGGGAGGGTGGAAAATGAGTGCCGGGGTTAGGCACAAGTCCCGAGAGTACAGGAGGATGGAACGAGCGAGCGCCGGTGAGTGAGCAAGTCCCGGGGTTCAAAGAGATGACTGGGCGGGGACTTAGCAAGTCCCGGGGATGAAATCAGAGACACGGGGGTCAAGCGGGCCAAAAGGGGAAAGGGTCGAGATAAGATAAAGAGAAAGGGGAACAGGCCAAGATGGGGAGCCGGGAACAGAGGAGCCAAGAGAAATTAGAATAGAAAGGAAGAGAAGAAGCAAATAGGATAGATTAGAGGACGAGACAAGTAGAGACAAGGCAGGGAGATGATACGAGACGAGTATGATAAGAAGAGAGGCAAGTAGAATTGACGAGACCGGGACATGCGAGAAAATGAGATCGAGACGTAAACACAACAGAACAATACGGGGTTACGGTAATATCAAGACTAGAGTACTACTTACTACTCTACAACTTATATACTACACAGTAGGTAGGCCCCGGGGTCCAGGCCCGGGTTCCAGTGGCGGAGCGTGGCACCGGGTCTTGGGGTGAGACCCAGGGGCTGCATGTGGCGAGGTTGAGACATGTTGCATGGCGCAGAGGTCTCGTACTGTAAATGCGAAGACACACAGCGGCGGGGCGGTGAGGGAATGGGAGCGGGGCGTGGCGTGTGGAGGTCGGGTTGGCGGTGGTGCGTGATCGTGATGCGTGATGCGTGATGGGGGTCTTGGTGCAGGCCGGGAGTGATGGGTGATGCTGGTGCTGATGTGGCGGTCATGGCGGTGATGACCGGGGGATGCCGCAAGTGGCGGTGGCTGGTGGCGGTGACAGGCGGTGATGGCTGGTGATGGCCAGGGATGCTGCAAGTGGTGGTGGCTGGTGGCGGTGATGGCCGGTGATGGCCGGGGATGCCGCAAGTGGTGGTGGCTGGTGGCGGTAACGGGCAGTGATGGCCGGTGATGGCCGGGGGCTGCCAAGGGGGTTGGCCGGGTAGCGGTCTGGGTCTGGGGCGGTTGTGGGGGTTGTTTTGGGAAGGGTTGGAGTCCCGGGGCTGGGGCTGAGTCCCAGGGGTCTGTAGCGGGTCGTGACACACATCATGAGCTCCTTGAGAGTTGGAGCCAGCTAGAGAAGTTGGTGTTGAGCATCAACGCTTTGCCTGTATGATACATGTTGGTTGAGTAACTTATGGATTGGTGAATGCAAAAGAGGTGATCCCATGCCTTCCTTGCTTTGGATAATTCCTTCAGGAAAAAAAAGATATGTTAGAATGAGGAAAGACACTGTGGTTCAAAATTTTGATACGTACTTCTTGGAGTTCCTCAATTCATGCAAACATTGCCTCTCTTACATCCTCAAGCTTCATTTATATATGTGTATGCAACTAAGAAAAGGATTTAGGTGGAAATGAGTGCTCAGTGACTTCTAATTGAGTGATAAGAGACTCACTGTTTGTAACTCATGCAATACAGCACCAATACAATCTTCTTTCTCAGATATCTTCGTCAGATTAGCCTGTAGGAAGGAATCAGTAATAGCTCATCTACAGCTGTGCACCATGCCTGAACATATGCTGGAATTGCAGTAGGAAGATATTGAAGGTATTGAACCAATTCCTTCATTTTCTTTGCCAAGGCTGCACTTCCAACACTATAGCATCTACAAAGCCAGATCAGGATGTTGTGTGCAGTATGTGAAGGAAAATTGTATGGTCTGCTATGAGCAAAGGTAGGCAGCTCAATATTTTGGTTGATAGTTTCCCAGTCAACACATGAGAGCAGATCTTATCTTGTTTCTTCCAGAAATTCTTGTAATCATGTTCTTCCTCAATCAAATTGTGGGGTAGATATGGAAGAGAAATGACAACTTTACAGGTTACATTGTAAGGTGTGTCCAGAGGTGGTATTGAGCAAATGTGACCCATAAGACCCAAGTGCTCAATAAGCATCATTATATGAGGATACCAACTGCCCCAGTCCACAGATCCCATAAAACAAGGAATCAAAAATAAAGGAGGAAATTCAGCAGTATTGGAAGAAAAATCAGAAACTATTTGTTGTATAATTGGTTGGAGTGGTGGAAAATGAGGATTTGGATTAAATTTATGTGGGACATGGCAGTGGAGTAGAGGATTGAAACAAGGGGGTAAAGAGTGGTATTCCTGTGGAGGAGCAGAAGGTATAAATTGAAATGGATTCACTAGCACTGGAGTAAATAGCTGTGGTACTTCTGTTAGTGGACAAGAAAAATGAGGAGGAGCCACTGCAGATGTAGTATTCTGAGGAGGATGAATAAAAGGGAATGGAATCTTATGCATTAATACAGAGGGAGGATGAGAAACAAGAGGTAATGCAGGAGTAAATGGAATGAAAGGAGAACAAGGAAGGTCTATAATTGATTCAAAAGGATTGCAATGTGGAGGAGTCTGGAAGTGTGGAAGTGCAAGAACAACAACAGTATCAGAATGAGGACAAGCCAGAACAGTGCCTAGACACAGTAAACAAGGAGCCTAAAGTGGAAGTACCAGAGCAGGCACATACAATGGATAACTATTGGATGGAGTAAGTGTATTGAGTAGATTATGAGATAAAGAAGTAGGTATATGCAGTATAAAAGAACAGCAAGGCTTGCAACAATGAAGAAATTGGTTTGAAACAAGTGTAGTATCTGAATTGGAAAGATGTGGAGGAGGATCATGCATGAAAAGAGGATGGTTAGCATTACTCTGCAAAGACACCCAAGGCACTGAGCCAGGAACCAACAAAGGAGCAAAGAAGCAACCACAAGTATTAAAAGGATCTGTCATTGTGCAGAAGTGAGTGATTGGAGAGACTGAAAAGAAGAGTGATTGAACTGTATGATTACTCCAATCACCAAGATTGTAGAACCACAAGAGGCAATGACCAACAGAGAGTAGGCTAAAACTCTAAAACAAAGAGTGAGTTGTCCCAGTGACTCAGTATCAGCTTGGTTATTCCAAAGGATCCTCATAACCTGCCAGCTGGATACTACAAGTCTAGTAGTGAGTGATGGCAAAACAATATATGCCTCAGCGCCAACCAAAACATAGAGGTAACAACTATAATTTGCATATCTAGTGATGGCAAAACAATATACTACAAGGTACATGTCAGGTATGTAGCCAAAATATCACAGAAAAACAACTTACTTCCTCATTGCCAACTACAACATGGAGGTAACAACTGAGGAGTAAGTTGACAAATGCAGAAGTAAATGTTCAATAACATGTGATCATGGAGGAAGGTGATACCATGACTATAAATGGTCAATATAACCTTCAGTGCTAAAAATGGATATGAGAAACGCAAAAGATGTTCCTGCCATCTTAGTATTAGGAGACTCCCATTTCATTCTGCCTGTTTTCTCTCCAATCCTTCTCTAGTCACCCCTGCTATGATTTTTCCTTATGCATCTTTTCAAGCTCTATCTAATGGTACAGGTTTCAGGACTCTAGCTTTATTTATTCTCATATCTATAATTCAATTTGTGTCGGACTCCCTAGCACAGCTACTTCTTCTTTGAGACAACTTTATGATTTTCAGTGTTTCAAGTTAGGGTTGAGGCCTTTTGTTGTTTTATACAGTATTTCTCATGCATGAAGAGCCTTGAAAGCATTGCCTCTGGCACAGGAAGTCCTCAGAGTTGTTCTCTGTGGATCTCCCTCTGCTAGGTTCCAAGGTCTACTTATCTTGGCTTTATTACTCTTGACTCTGCTATTTTTTGTCCTTGATTTTTGCTGCAATTTTCCCTTGGTCATGTGATGATGTGTCATGTCTATTGTTCATCTTATTTTGTCTTCAATTTTTGATGCACTGGCTATTAGTATTGTCATGTGATCTATATTGTTCAACTCATCCTCTTTGTTCTTGATTTTTGATGCACCAGCTATATTGTCAATCCAGTGCACATGAGTCTTAGATAGTAGCCTGGGCATCCACTTATTTGTAGTACATACACTAATTTTGACTCTTTACCTTCCTCCATTGATACAACTTACACAGTATATATATGGTATGTCTCAGTTAGCTCTTGCATTTACTTAGTCTGTGCAAATCTCATACCATATAATATGTGTACAAATCCTATTGCAATGCTTACTTTAGACACAGTCCTGGCCTCCTGCCAAACTCAGCTCTGGTGAACAGATCCTTGTTGGTCACGTCACATGATGTCTCTGCTTCCATATATTTTTTGTATGTTTTTCATAACTGTTTAGTTTTTCATATGTTTATTGTCTGATTACTTTTTTGTCTGTTTTTACCTTTTATATTTTTTTTCCTGTTTCTTTTTTTATATGTTGTTTACTTCTTTATATGTTTTTTGTCTGTTTACTTTTTTATATTTTTTTACTGTTTATTTTGTTATATATTGTTCACTTTTTTATATTTTTTTGCCTGTTTACTCTTTTAATGGTTTTTATATAGTTGATAATTTTTTTTCTATATGTTTTTTCTATTTATTCAAATAAATATTATGTTGCTGCTTCAGCATGATGATACATCAAGGAGATACTATTGTTCACTAATACAGTGGAGTGTATAGTGGCTTAGCTGGCATTATTTCATGTTTGATATGTTTTTTATATATTTTTTATTTGAATAAAATTATGTTGCTGCTGCAGCATAATGTTGAAGCACATGCTATTTATTTGTATTAGTGTTGTATTAACTCTAGTATCCATCACATTATAATCTTTGTATGTTTGCATATAAAAACTAGCAGGTCTTACAATAGTACAACAGTGTTATTCTCTTCAAAAAATATGACTACATTTAAGAGTGACATTGATCATGTAACTTTATTAGTTAGCCACTGCTGGAGCAAACTGATTATGTGACCTTATTTCCACTATTTGTTAGCTTGCAAGGTCTCCAGTTCAAAACTAACCTTTTTCTAATTGCACTTATTTAGCTTGGTCTATAAGGGCAAGGCTTATTGTCTGCAAAACTCCTTCCATAGCACCAGCAATGCAAGCAACAAGCAAGAGGTCAAGCAGGCTCAGAGGCAGGTAGGAGTCAAACAAGAGGCAGGTAAAGCAAGCAGAGGGTCAGATGTTGCTAGAGAAGCTTATAGTCAATTTGGTGGATAGGCCAGGAAAATACTGCTGTTGTTTAGCCTAGGAATATTCCATCCACAGGCTGTCTTTATATGCTACATTGGTGGCTGTGCTATTACTAATACTGCTTTAACTAAGTGGGCTCCAGTGTATAATAGTGTATGACTAACAATAATTAATGCTGAGTAAGGTCCATGCATGTGACTCATCAAAGCTGACTACTAGAAGACAAAAGAGAATAGAATGGGCCAAGTGGTTGGTGAGAAGGGCTAGAAATGGGCAAATCATCAGACTAAGCTCAGAATAGTGTTGGACACTGTCAGGGGACTCTCCATTTCTTGCCTCTTTTCCCCTTCTCCCACTCTTATTTCTCTCCTTTCAAAGGTTTTCATCTATGCTCCTTCTTTAGCCCTACTCATTGGTTTTACTTCCAGCATCTGAGGTGCTCTGGTTCTGGAGTTATGGCTTAGACAAGGTGGCCCTCCCAGCACTGCCAACACTTGGCTTACATAATCAGAGCTTAGGTAACCAGAGTTCTCCTAGCTTAGGTAACCGGAGTTTTCCTGCTTTGTATAATCATGTTCATTTTTCTATTTAGGCAATTTTCGGAGTTTTTACTATTTAGGTTAGGGTTATTCTTTTTCTGTTGTCTTGTATAAGGGCTCCAGAAGCATCACACCCAGCCTAGAGAGTCTCCAGACTTGTTCTCTTTGGATCTTCCTCTGCTAGGTGAGTAGTTGCTACAGTACTGCTTGTATATCTTCTAATATATTTTGGATCTCCCTCTGCCAGTTGTGTGACATTGTTAGCACCCACACATGTACCCACAATGATGACACCATTGACCTTGATCACCTCATCAATACTTTTGATATCACATCCCTTTCATGCAGTCACATCTCTACAAATCACACAGGAACAATGGCTCCCATTGTTACACGATATGTATATAGTCTTCACTCTATATATGCTCAACCCTCAGTCAATTATACTGGACTGAGGGTGAGCCTATAACCACTACTTATTTGAGTACAATACTAACACTGTGCCCATAGAATTACTCACACATTACTGTGATAGGTTGACAATTGAGTTCTAACAAACATAGCAAGGTCTGAAGCATTTCATTGAAGCAATAGCCCTAGCATTTGTGTTTTCTAACCAAAAACAGACCTTATCTTATTTGCAAATGTTTGATACCTATGTTTTTAGCCCTGAATCCATTGCATAAACTATTGCATCACTGTCTCTTCCATATTCTCAATGTCAACATTAATTGCTAGTCAAAGTCAGCCTTAGCACATTGATCATGTGACCATACTAGTCAGCCACTGCTGAGCAGCAAACTAGTCATGTGACCTCATTTCCACTACTTGTTACAGTCAAACTTTTTATAACCAATGGCCCCTCTATGGAAGCCATAATGTATTAGTTATGAAAGGCTATTGAGTATGGAAGTAGTCAATATAAGAATTATTTTAGGGGTCTATTTCAGTTGTAAATAAACTAAATACATTTATTTACATTTTTTGGTGAAATACTTATTGAGAGTAGTAGAGTAGAGAGTCTGGAACTCCTCAAGGTGTGTTTAACACTCAAAGCTAGCAAAGATGCCTTCTAGCTGACATGTATATGGCTAATTCATATTGGAGACATATTGGAGAATAGTTGAGGATAGTTGAGGCTATGTTGGGTGCTGTGTTGAGTGCTTCTTGGTGTGATGGCTTCTTACCAATCACTTCATTGTCAATGTCATCAATGCTATCACTTGCCTTCTCTTCTTTGTTCTCTTCAACCTTGCAACATTCAACTACAGCCAAAAAAATATCTGCATCAATCTCCTCTTCAGTTTCATCTATGTATATTTTGTTCTCATTTACAGAGTTAAGTATTCATTAAGATCCATCTAATTCTTGAGCTGAAGAACTCCATGTTCCTCTAGATGCAGTAAGGCTCCTTAAATCTTGATATCTGCTGCATTGACAGTATCCATGGTAATGAGAAGGGAGAATATCAGAACAGATGAAGTAGAAGCAGGGCCACTTGACTGGAGAAATTTGTCAAATAGTATACTAGTCTTTGTCACGATCCGCTACAGACCCCCGGGACCAGGACTCCAACTCTTCCCAAAACAACCCCACAACTGCCCCAGGCCTGGACTGCTACTCAGCCAACCCCCCTCGGCAGCCCCCGGCCATCACCGCCCATCACCGCCACAGCCACCACCACTCGTGGCATCCCCCAGCCATCACCGGCCATCACCGGCCATCACCGCCACCAGCCACCACCACTTGCGGCATTCCCCGGTTCACCCATCACTCCTGGCGTGTGCCAAGACCCCCATCACGCATCACGCATCATGATCACGCACCACCGCCAACCCAACCTCCGCACGCCATGCCCCACTCCCATTCCCTCCTCACTGCCCTGCTGCCGCGTGTCTCCACCTTTCCAGTATGAGACCTCTGCGCCGCGCGACATGTCTCAACCTCGCCCCATGCAGCCCCCGGGTCTCACCCCAAGCCCCAGTGCCGCACTCTGCCACTGGAATCCGGGCCTGGACCCCGGGGCCTACCTACTGCATAGTATATAAGTTGTAGAGTAGTAAGTAGTACTCTAGTCTTGATATTACCGTAACCCCATATTGTTCTGTTGTGTTTCGTCTCAATCTCATTTTCTCACGCATCCCAGTCTCGTTATTTCTACTTGCCCTTTTCTTATCGTACTCGTCTTGTCTCGTCTCCCTGCCTTGTCTTTACTCGTCTCGTCCTCTAATCTAATCTAATTGCTTCTTCTCTCTCTTTCTATTCTAAGTTCTCTCGACTCCTCTGTCCCTGGCTTTCCATCTCGGCCTGTCCCCTTTCCCTTCATCTTATCTCAACCCTTTCCCCTTTTGGCCCATTTAACCCCCACATCTCTGATTTCACCCCCAGGACTCGCTAAGTCCCCGCCCCATCGTCTCTTGAACCCCGGAACTCGCTCACTCACTGGCGCTCGCTTGTTCCATCCTCTTGTACTCCCAGGACTCACGCCTAACCCCGGCACTTGTCCTCCACCCTCCCCGGCACTCGTCCACCCACCGGCGCTACCGGCGCTCCCCTACACACCGCCTCCACCCCGCTTGGTCTCCCACGCTCCAAGCCCTACCAGTGCTCTGTGTCTGTGGACACGGTAATCACCACGTAAGGTATTCGCCCAGTGGACTGAGCCTCCGTGGTCAGCGGAACCTGACAGCTACCATGCAACCCTCCAAGAAACTGTCCCATTGTCAATTGGGGCTATATGTAGTGGAACAACAAGTAGGCCCTCTAGCATATTAACTCCACCTGCTCTTTGGAATGCGACGGCTCCACTCCATTTTCAATGTAGTCAAGCTCCTGCCAGCTCTGATTGACTCCATACTAGGACAATGAGCTCCACCACCCCCACCCCCAATCCTGGCACCAGACAGCCCTGAGTATGAGGTGGAAAAAATTCTGGACAGCCGCCTTTTCTGTTGCAAACTACAGAACAAGGTGAAATAGAAGAGCTATAGCATTGAAGACATCTTCTAAGAACTAGCTGATGGCATTCACGCACTCACCTTGGTCAGGGAATTTCACCGCATGCATCCTAATGCACCTCAGGCCATTTAAGGTATCTACCCTATTTTGTCAACTGATCAAGCAGTTCAAAACCTGTTTTACTTTGCATGTCGAGGTGCTGCACTCTAGAAGGGGAGGTGATGTCAGAGGATGTTCCTTTTCACTTATATTTCTTTGCCTCAGTCACAATTACTCAGTCCAATGCCAGACTCCCTCAAACATCAAGTTGGGCTGGGTTTCAAAAGAGGGGAAATTCCTACCATCTAGCCATCATTTTTCCCCTCTTTTCAGACTCAGCTGCACATGTGATCTAGACATGTGATCTCAGCATGTGACCTGAACATGTGACTCAGATATGTAGCCTGAACATGTGACTTGGACATGTGGCCTGGATATGTGACCCCAACATGTGACTTAGATATCATGTGACTCACCTTTATTTTCTTCAATGCCTGGCAGGGTAAATTTTTAGACTTGTTCTCTTTGGATTCCCCTCTGCCAGGTGCATAACTATTAATACTTATTTACTATACATATATTAATATACTTTGGATTCTCCATTAGCCACAACCTCCAGGTCACCCTTACACCCCTGCTTTTGCTGCACCACCTCTGCTTTGCTGCCTATCATCTCTAACAACTTGCAGACAATGTTTATCTCTCACATGCCAAGATCACATGATGCATCACATGCTGAGTCACAATACTCCCACCTCTGCCAGACAGCAGGCAGCCTCCCATACTAACAGCTTCCACCATCTTTGATACATCAAAACTAGCATTTGATGAAAGGCTAGAAGCATTGACTAGATTAACAGCCTGCATTATTTATGTCACACTAACCATCTGATGGATAGCTTGGAAACATCAACTGTTTTAGAGCTTGCCAATGCCTTGCATACTTTTGATAACATTTCTCTGTAACAGCTAGCTTGATGAAGTAATGGTTGGCAAAAGTCTGCTGATGCTTTCATTTTTGGACTTCTTTCATTTTTGCAAATTTGGTATAATTCACAGTTTCTACTTACCTTTTCCTCATATATTACTTCCAACTATTGCCTATGCCCTTAGCGACTTTGACAAGTTTGCTGTTCTTATTTTGTATAAATACTTTACTTTTGGTCAGTATGATCCAAGAAAAAGAAATCATACCCATTTCTGCCTACTATCTTCACCAGAGTTTGGATATCTAAGTGACCTTATCCCTTCAAGTCCTTGCACCATGCTATACAGGCACCTCCAGTCCTATATTGCTAATTGTAAGAGGATGCTTCATCGCCAAGCCAAAGCTTTGACTACTCAAGCCCACTACCAAGAGGGAGCAAGCATTGAGTGGGCACAGCAGCAGGCAGCTGGCAGGCAAGAGGACAGACCACCAGCAAGGGGCAGAGCAGAAGAGCAAGGGCAAAAAACAAGGTCGTCACTGAGGAGCTTACAGTTAAGCTAGTGTGTAAACTCAGAAGCAATGCTATTGCTAAGATTGGGGATGGTTCATCTCCTAGTCCTACTTATATACTACATCGGATACACTATGACTAATAGGGCCAGTATGTACTAAGCACTAATGAGTAAGCAAAAATCAGCATGAATAAGCCAGCCAATGTTGTAAAGGCCTGCCGACAAGTAGAGTGGGTCCAAAGACTAGCTGATCTGTCAGATAATGATGCCAAGACAGAGAGGGAGCTGGATAGAGCCAGAGCAGTCCAGATAGTGGCTAGATAGGGGTGCCAACATCAACACAGACTAGGCAAAGCTAGAGTGAACAATTTAAGAACTCATTCCTTGACACTAATATCTTAGCACCTCATTCACAAATCTTTGCACCTAGCATCTATGGCTAGGAATTAGTAGCTCTGTGTAGCTAAGTACCTCCCTTGTCTTGCCGCCAGACTTTGGTGTCTCTTGCTAATGTCCCTTGGTGACTAACGATTCATAGCTTGTCTATACTCAACAGGCTTCAATTTTTATAGCGAGTTTCTAGGACCTGTCCAGGACTCTTGCAAAACTACTTGCCCAAAAGGTTAAGTCACAACTTACCCAGACAGCACTTGGCTAAATTTTAGGCTCATCAGCATCCAACAAATGTTAATTTTATCCCTCCTTGTGTCAATGCTGAGTTCCTGGCAACTCCCACATCAACTCCTCCAGTGACTCACTGAGCAAGTCAATTACTCTTTCTTTGTTGTTTTTCAGGTGAAAATACAAATCATATTTCTTTTTAATGAATTTCCTTTGTAAATCTATTGAATTTTTTTCATTGGTATTTTCACAAAAAAAAGACAATGTTTTGAAAGAAAAAGCATGGAAAGAAAAAAGTCATAAACTTGATCCATCTTGCTTAGGGAAACATGTGATGAAATGTTAGTAGAATTTACATACTGTTCATGATGGAAAGAGAATGGTAAAGATATATCATTTTTTCTAAGATAACAGATTGGAAAATAGTATACAATTTCTCAAGTCTGACAATGAGAAATATCTTAGGACTTTTACAAGGAAAATGACATAGAAGTAGCATGGCAGCTTTTTTTGTCAGTTGTTCCATGGAAAAGAGGTTTGGGCACCAGCAGTGCAGGCACCAAACCAATTTTGGGTTTTAGCACCAACTTGCAAGTCTATACTACAATCAACATTTCTGATGCAATGCATTCACAAGAAGGGACAGGTAAATAAAGGATGCAGAGCTATCATCTTTGCTGCACATTCTCTTATGCAAGAACATTACAGTACTAAGTGTATCCATTTTACCCACTACACTGCTGGCAGCAAAACTGGTTTCCTTTGGAAAAAGTGATTAGAAAACCTATCACCCAATTTTCAAACAATGTCTTCTTTATGTTTCTCTTAGAAAAATAATATTCTCTTTTACCTTTAGAAACAGCCAAAGACGAAAAAATATTATTAAATTTTATGAACGAAGAAACACAAATTGACTCTTTAAGCTGAATTCAGTTTATCCAGATTCCAATCTCTAGGTTGATATGAAATGGGTCTCAGGTTTTCTTGGCTGTTTCTAAAGGTAAAAGAGAATATTTTTCTAAGAGAAACATAATTTAAAGTTTTTTGACTTTGTCTCTGATGGAAAATGTTTGCAGAAACTCCAAAGCCAGAATTATTAAGTTTTCCATAATGTTTCTCCTAGAAAACAATTTGAAAGAGAGTATTGTTCTTACTTTGAATACAGCTAGGCAATAACAATCTAATTTCCTAAAAAATTTTAAGAGAAATTGTTTACATATTTGATAGAGAAACATTGTTTGGAAATTGGGTGATAGATTTTCTAATCACTATATCCAAAGGAAACTGGTTTGGCTGCCAGCATTGCTAGCATCCATCAAACACTGCTAGCACCAAAAGATGTTTCCATTGGAAAAAGTGTCAAAGAAACCTGTTATACCATTTCCAATGTGCTAATTTCTGAGAGAGAAAGTCTTTAAACAAAGGAAAGTGTCTTTTTCTTTCAGAAATTGCCACATTTGAAGTCCTATAACAGGTTTCTTTTTCCCTTTTTCTGAGGGAAACACTTTCCAGTGCCAGCAGTGGAAGTTTGTACTTTGTGGACAGTCAGGACACATCAATGTTTTATGCTATTTTTCAAAACAAGTTTCTGTTACCCCGCTATGTCATTTTAGGGTTTGACTCGAATGTGCTTGCAGCCATTTCTCCGCTTCATCATCCAAAGAATCTGGTACGAGATGAATGACTTGAGAAAGTGGCTTGTCCAGACATCATCCATCTTCCCATTCGCTAAGAGCTGGGACTCGAGCTTGATTGGAGAGAATTGTTACGCGATGCCGATGACTGAAACAAACCCTGCAAGAATCGCGAGAGTGCCTGGAATGGCCGAGGTTGAACTGAGTCGAAAGGGATGCAGTATATCAGCTCCAGCAAGGTCTACAATAGTACCAGAGGCAGGTTGGCGCAATTGACCTGTCGATAGAATCGTTATCTGTATGTACCCAACAGACACATGACCAATTGGATAAAGTAGAAACACTTCATCTGTTGCTTGGATTCGAAGCTTGAAGCGGCGTCCATACCGTCTTTTCAAGAAACAAATGTCATTGAGGAAATATTTGAGTCCTATCAACTATACAAAACTTTTGTTGCAAGTTCGGCGAGATACAAATACAACGATTTCGTTTATGTCGCAAGTCAAAGCTTAGAAGCGCCGTTACCCTCGATGAAGCGCTTCTCAGCCTCTTCGAAATTGATCACCGACCAGATAGCGTTGAGGTACTATAGAGAGGCTCAACCGACACAGTAATCAAACAACCATGGAAGACTTACATCAGCCTTGACATTCAGATACTGCAGATAGAAAGCATGCTCCCAGACATCGACCCCGATGATGGGAACATGGGTGAGAAGAGGATCCTGATTAGCGGTGGTAACGATCTCGAGACGCTTGGTGGAGGGATTAAGACCCTGATCAAAGCGAAACGTTAATCGATCAACTAGATCTGAAAACATCGAAACTGATTAACGTACAAGCCATCCCCAACCAGATCCCTGAATTGCAGCGGTTGTGGTGTTGAACTCCTTCTTGAAGTTATCAAAGCTTCCGAAGGCACTTTCGATGGCAGACTTGAGTGGTCCATCCTTCAAGACACCGCCGTTGCCCTTCTTCTCCGAGGCAGCGGGAGCCATATTTTTCCAGAAAAGCGAGTGGTTAATATGCCCTAATCGATGAGTGTGTCAAATCAATCGCTACAAATCTGATTACGGGATACATACCTCCTCCGTTGAATTTGAGAGCAGCCTGAAGAGCGATGCGTTCCTTCGGAGTCGAAGCTTTGGCGTATGCAGCCTCAGCAGCGTTCAGGGCATTAACATAGGTCTGATGGTGCTTCTTGTGATGAAGCTCCATGATCTGACGAGAGATGAATGGCTCGAGAGCATCATAGGCATAAGGGAGGTCGGGGAGAGTATTCGACATGGTGGTGAGAAAGTAAGATGTTCAAGCGGAGTCAGACTTATAAGCGAGTTCTTGTGTTCCCACACCACGCCAACAGCATCTATTGCGTATTTCAAAGACTTTTTGCGCCACATTTCATCATTTGTAACGAAGTCATACATTCCCCATACTTGGTTTGTAGAAAAGGTATAAAACCAAGGTGGGAGTAAGTCATTCTCCACAAAGCTAAATGCTAAGCCCTAAGCTTTCAATCCAAGTTCTTCCAATGTCTCCGCACAAACACTCAACCACACTTTCCCGAGTTTCTCAAAGTCCTCCAACTGTGAAAAAACAAGATAAGCACACATGACAGTGATCGTATGGAGAAGAGAACTCTACCTCATTCCATACCTGTGCACTGCATCGGGTCCACCAGCAGCCATTATGATAAAAATGTGCAGAATACACCTTGTACTTGCGTAAAAGCTTCTCTTTGAATTTGAAGTGTATTTCTTCTGTCGGTTTTACACTTCGAGGGAACGGCAGCTCAACATTGACCTGATCGAGAGTTTATCAATCATTGATCATTTTTGCAATCACAGGAGGAAGTAATACCATATTGAGTGTAAGGTCACCCTCGGGATCCATGACTCGAGTTCCCAAAACCTCGGCAAGACACTTTCCACCTTTCAATGCAAGATCATGACAGTATTCGTTGATTTTGTATTCGCCACCAAGCCAATTCCTAAAGTCCAGGGCTGCTACATTTTCATAAATCTGAAGACAATATTAAACAGGTACACCTACCAGGTGCAACACTGATGAACGGCGCATAATCAATGGTTCCGTTCCCTGTGCAGTCGTAATAGGGCGGTCAACAGACGAGTGAATGTTAAAAAACAAACTTTACATTGCCACTGGACAGCGAAATTGGCATCCTTCCTGTCGGCCGTCGAGGTGTACGAGTTAGACGTGGGAATAGACGATTTGATGAGATGTTGATTACTATATTCGAGTGCGTCAGTCAGTATCATAAAATCAAAGCTAAACGTACCGCCTGGGGACATAAAGCACTGCAACTGAACGTTTAGCAGACAGCCACTTGTGGCAGTTCTTGAATCGAGGAGCTTGTTAGCACGCTAGAATGTAAACGACATTCGAAACCATACAGAGATCCAGAAGTCTGGCTGAGCTTGGCTCAAGTTAATGTCGGTCTCTTGGCCAATCGAGTGCGCAGCGTCAATTACAGAATAAAAACCGGCTTCTTTGCAGATCTTGACGAGTTCTTGCCAAGGTAGTTTGACACCAGGGTTAGAAACAATGCTGTCTATAACAACGACGGTTTTCTTGTCCTCGATTGTCGGGTTGGCGGAGACGAACTCTTTGAAGTTGGCAATGATGTCCTTGTGTGTGGTCGGGAACTGTATATTAAATTGCTTGACAGTAGGGTGGGGTTTAACGTCACCAAGGTAATGGATTGTTTTATCTACAGATCCGTACGTGGTATTCCCTAAGATGTGGAAGTCGCGTCAGGTGAACAAAAGGGGAAAAAAGAACTCACACCCGACGATAGTATCACCATTCTCCCATTCAAAATTACGCAAAACGGTGTTGACCCCCATAGAAGCATTTGCAACGAGAACAACCTCGTCGAGGTCTGCTCCAATGAGTTGTGCGATACGACGGCGTACATCGATCAAGAGAGGCACAAAGTCAAAGCGGTGGAAAAGATCCGGGTTTGCCTCAATTTGTACAGTAAGCTTGTGCACAGCATCCAAAACAGGTGTGGGGGTCGAGCCATATGAACCTAATGTTCAAAGAGAATAAGAGCATGAGGACTGAGCGAATTTCCGAGGAAATTCACCGTTATTGAGGTTGATGTATTCTGGATCGAACGCGTAGTACTTGAGAACCTCGTGTCCGAGCTTGGGAGGCGTCTCTTTGAAAAGATCTGGGTGGTTAAAGCGTGCCATAAGGGCTAGGAATCAGAGGAAGATGGTTTTCCCGTCATAACAGAGAACAAACTCTTTATAGTACCAAATTACCAGGATGACACCAGGCACCAAGAATGATAAGATAAGATTGTCACGCATGTGCCACCTTATGTCCGAGTATGATTCGGAATACTTCCATGCTTTTAGTCGACAATGCGTCGTTGCTGGGTTAAAGTTTAAGGTTACCCATCGAGGTCCTGCGGAACGTTAAAAGAGGGTAAAAATACTACTTTTTACAGTTTACTGTCTGCTGTTGCATTCCGAACAGTGTCCTGCATCCCTAGGTCTCCACAAGTCCTTCAGATTCCAAACTACTTTATGCATGATGCACGGAATGAGTCACAAAGAACGACTTGGAGTCGGCTTTCAGCTTGCTTGAGCATCATGTGGGACGATATTCAGTACATATGCATGATTCAGCCTTGAGCATTAGGTGGGACGATTCTTAGTATAATTTAGCAGGCAATGATCAATCGTCCGTACTTGTTGACATGTCAAAACAGTTGTGCCGCTCGTGCGAATAGGGAAGGTTGTCAATCATGCTCAGCTGCAGATTAAGCGGCGGCGGTGGCGGCGGCAGTGAAACGGGGAGAGTGGGATACGTTATGCGCCAAGGACCATTGTATAATCGTTTTTTGAGTTTGGGACATACCACGCGATAGCGTCAGTTTAGAATATTCGTTGGAGCGTGGCAGATATGGCATACGCCACAGAACACCATGAATGAACAATCTGTCGGTCCCGATCTCAACATTAAATGGGGGATTTTACGGCAGGTCCCACCTCATCCCGGCCACTCTGTAGGGGTTTCGAGACAAGTTAAGTTACATGCGCATTTCATAACCAAGCCCTAGTCTGAACCCGTCTTCCAGACTTCGACCCGAGCTCGTTCGGACTACGGCGTATCTGAGAAAGGTAGCAACCTTTGCCTATGTAAGCTCGGAGGAAAGAAGAGATGTCTTCGTTTCACACGTTATTCAGATCAGATTGAAGCTCCAGCGATACTCGAGTATGATAATGGAACGACTGGAAAGTCGAGCATCACGTCCATGTGGTCCACAAAGTAGGAAATTCACACGCTCTTTTCTCTCTTTCTTTTTACACAAAAACTTCACTATGTCTTCCAGATGGACCTAGAGTGGAAGTGAAGGTCAAATCCCGTATCGCGCGTAGTTTATACTTATCAACTTCGATGGTTATGGTAGGTGCACGTTGACAGCGAAGCACGGAGCGTCTTTGAATATCGAAAGTGTTTACTTTTAAATTTCAAGCTCGGAATGCTTAAATCTCTTAGAAATAGATATCAAAGACTCCTAGAATGCACTCTATTGACAATAATATAACTTGAAGCATTTTGGATCCTCACATGTCTCGTAAGTACATCGTGTGGTTGAACCTCTGTTGTTCAAGAGATTGTAGAGACCCTTCGATGTTAGCTTACGAATGCCAGTGCGTGGATCCGTCGCTGCTTCTCTTGGCCGACTTCTTTTCCTTGCCTTTAGGCTATTGTGGAAACTTCTTCTTGCTATCCCTATCTCCGCATGATACAAACACACCTCGTGCCTTCCAAATCTTGTCGTCATCCGAAGGCCCCTTATATTTGACACAATGTTGACCTTGAAAATTGCACCCACTTTCTTAGCATCTTTTGAGTTGGCAATGGCTGTACCGTCGCTCGTCCTGGATAACACGTTCGTGGGCCTTTATTCTTCGCGTCCTTTTGTCAATGATTCTTTCAGCCTGGGGGCCGCTTATGTTGGCGTTGTTGTCGCCGCAGCGTAAGTCTTCATATACATATCCAACTAGGATATTTTTAGGCGTCCCTGACGAATTGTCCCGTAGTTTGCATGGAGGTAAGCTCCTGCAATGATTCTGGTCTTGCTCATTAACACAGCTTCCTATTCCCTAGTTTCATGTGTACAGGCCTGGTACTATTTTACCCACCAAAAGGATACTTGGCCGACCAAGACGCTGGTAAAGCTTAGATGTTCTTCTTTCCTGATCACTGGAGTTGAAATCGTGTCAAGGTCGCCGCTGTCATGCTATTCGATTCTATCCACCAGATATTGATATCTCATACAGGTGATTATTATTCTGTAGTTCATCCGTGATTCCTTATTATTTCCGTTGTAGTCTACATCTACTTAATAACAAACTACAATAACCCGCCGTTTCTTGCCAACCTCGTCTGGTGAGCGTCGCTTTGCAGCAGTTTGTCTGACAGCGATCTCTAATCATTTCCAATGTTTCTAGGAGTATGCTCGTAGGTCTCTGATGTTCATTCTAACTATAGCTACTCACTAGACAATCTTCTCAAGGTTGAGGTCTTATTCAATGTGAGTTGCGCTAAACATTCTATCTTGTGCTCGCTGAACCTTACCGTTGTAGGGATTGACGGCATTACTTGTTCAAGGGTCCGCTTGCTGATTCTTGTCTCTTCAATCCATGTTCACTATGAGCTCTGTACAGCTTCCTGACACTCAGGGTATGGCGTTGTAAGTTTCCAGTCTAAGAATACATGTACACCTTCACTCATTGTGATCCCAGTAAGCAACAAAAACGTATGGTTAACCAGTGTTGTCGTGCGTCATATACATCTTGAGTGGGTCGTCGTGATTAAGCATTGTTATTTTAGATTCTTCTGGTCGCAGCCGAATTCGGTGAAAGTTGAATACTTATGTCTTCGCCCTTGTTTTAATACTCCTTCCCCTATAAAGGTTGCGTTGTTGGTGCGTTGTTTTATTCGCACTTCGTTGAGTAAGTCTCGCTGAATACTGTATCGAACAGCCTTCGGTACTTTGTCGTATGTCCTCCTGTTTCGCTTTCAATTTTCAAAGCTAATTTATATTTTCAGACTCCAATTCAAAACTTTCATCGAACTGCAGCAACTAGAGGTACGTCCGTCTTGCTATTCATCCATCAGGATACTTGTCTTCACTTTGTACAGTATCTCTCAATCTCTGTCAATGGTCTCGCAGCGGCAGGGGATGTCCTTATTGCAATGATCTTGTGTACTCTCCTCCATCGATCACGAACAGGTTTCCACCGGTACGTTTTTTCCTAGAACGTCGTTCTTTCTGCTCAGAACCAGACAGGTCGGACACGATGATAAACAAATTGGTAAGATTTGCATCTCCGTGGATATATGGATATCTGCTCATTAACCCACAGATTCTGTTCGCTGTCAACACCGGCTTCCTGACCAGGTCGGTTGCCATTCATACTTTTTTTATTCATCCTCGTGTTGATGATCATCCGGAAGTCTCTGCGCCGTTGCTTCTTTGATTTCCGTAAGTCTTCGCGTAATTTGTTATTCTATATCGAAAGACTCGATTGACAAATTGTTATGAAGATCGTCGTTGCAAGCAACACCTTCTTGTACATCGCCTTCTACTTCTGCATCGGCCGGCGTGGGTGGTCTGCATCTTCTCCGTCAGCAATAGAATTTCTGATATTGTCATTCATGTCGCTCAAGTCTATTCAAATTCTCTTCTCGCCACACTTAATGCTCGTAAGATGATTCGTGGCTCCGCTGACGGGATTCACAGTACAAGCGAAAACATCTCCATCCCTCTACGGGACTTACCAAAAAACGGCACAATCTTTTCGAGGGTGAAAATATTCATACTTTTCTGGCGTGGGCGTGGCAAGCCTCTAACTACATCTCATGCTCGATCCCTCCAGCGCCCGACCAACATTTCTATCAAAATCGATACAACGAAAGAGTTCGCAACTGACTCGGATCAAGGATATGAACTTCATGACCAGGAGAAGGGGAACCCTGGCTCTGGAATAGTATGTCGCATTGTCTTCTATCTCTGAATCACCGACGAAACCTCATGTAGTCTGCCGCTGGCTCATCTAGATGCCCCTCTGCTACTAACATCAATGGAGAATCGCCCTGATTGCACCAGGGCTCACGAATTGCACCAGGGCCATGAGCGTTTTGCTCATACTTGTATAGGTCGCGTCGACCGCGGCAGTAATATATACCCAGTGCCCTGCATTGGCAACTACATATTTTGACTACATATTTGATTAGCTTATGTATATATGAAAAGTTTGTATCAGAGGCAGGACTCGGATATTGGAGGTACCTTATCTTGAGACATCGCGGTCAAATTGCAAAAGGAATTGGGCTAATGTGCATTTAATTTGTTCAGTAAGGAGATATTCTCTCCTAGCTCTGTTTCGCAATGTGACACTGCATGTTCGGGATCATCGACTTTCTTTCATCGAGTCATTCAAAGTTGCTGGTCTCCCCGGGTCCTATTTCTGCGACCTTTTTCCTAGTATCTTATGGATGAAGATTCGATTAATATCTTCCTGCAGTGATTGTCACAGACACGAGGTGAATCCCTTCGTTACCTATCTTACCTGTGTGTAAGTTGGAGATGACTCAGAAAGCAATGCGTCCAATGCAACGAGAGGATTTGCCACGATCGATAGTAGGAACTCTTGAAAAGTTTCGAGTATCTGCGTCCAGGCGTTGTCCACTTCGAAGTCACGTATATATGGTCGCCTAGTCCGAGAAAACTAGATGGATGTCCTTTGGAAGACTTAGAGGTATAACGTAGGTCAATAATGAATGCGGCCTCACAGTTTCTACTGCATCTAACGTTTTGTTATTTACCATGCGCAAGCAGAGAGACTAGCTATCGCAGCGACGGGAAATTAAGCTGAAGGAGAAATGAACGTAATGTCGTTATGAGCCACGTTGACAGCTAGTCCTGCGTCCGTTTTGCGTGCAGGGTAGACAAGCGATGCAGCACCAAAACCTGAAGCTGTATTTATCATATCGTTCCAAATAGATATTCAACAACTCGCAAAACATGGATAGTAAGATAGCACGACTGAACGAAGCGGATTCCGATGGACACCAGACATATTCCGAACCATCGGATTAGGCATCAAAATCGCATTGCGATGGAAGTTACGATCTCAACATGATAAGAGCTGAGACCAATGAGTATAGACAGAAAAAATCGCATAACTCACCCAACTATCTGATGGCGAAGATGATGATAGATATGAAATGAACGGAACTTCGCGCGAGGGGAAGACAGCGGTCGGTTGTTGAATGCTACTAGCCTGCCATGAGATCGAGCATAAATCATAAGATGTCATAAGTAGGCCAGCCTCGATAGATTCTATACTGTTGGTGAGACGAACAACACACTAGCTCATACCCATGTCAACACTGCCCAGCTAGCTGCAATGCGTTCAAAAATCTCTGTGACAAGGATCAGAAAATTTATTCAATCGAGTTCAGAGTGTATAGACTCACGCATATAAGGCCCATTGAGGTGGAGTGGTGCATCCATGATTGTAAAAATGGTCTGACAAACTCCAAAAGCCAGTGTTAAACCTGAAGAGGGCAGCAATAATTGTGAAACTTATGTATCTGAAAAGTAAGCATACTGTAGATGCGGTTCGAATTTTGAAAGACATTGCCGCAGACTCGACGAGTATGTAATTCACAATAATTTGACGTGGCGGTCAAGTAGTCGTTTCATTGAACACTGCGGAGTGCGCAAGCAGTGGCACTGCAGAGAGGACAGCTGATCTCTGGCTTGGCAATAAATTTACCGTCCCTGAGCCTTCCCAAGAAGAGACGACGCCGCACGCCAGAAACAGAGAATCAGTTTATTGATGTTGTAAAGTCGACGCCGAAGAGGATGTTGAACGGGGCCGGTAACCACGATTTCTGTTCGGACCTGCCTAATAATGCGAAGCTTGGATGATCTTTTGTTGACAAAAATAAATTCCAATTAGATAGATAGTATACATCGTGTTTACAGTTTGTTCCGGTCTATTGGATTTTGAGGGTTCAACTGTTGTCAACGTTCATCGATCATCCTTCGTCCATGGGTTCACCACCATCTTGCGCACCACTCCACCACGCCACGGGACCGAGCCCCTGCTCCGCAATCGAACACTACAAAGAATCAGCACGTCGGACGAAGAAACATAGAGAACAAAAACATACGATAATATTATACGGCGCTCTTTTCGCCTCGCTCTTAATTAGCACACCCTCCGTCATTTTCGGCGGCCCAGGCTCGTCATCGTAAAAATCATCCGCCTCCACGCGCACGCGGACTATCTCGCCCTGGTCGATGTACATTCGCTCTGCGACGGGTGTGTCGAGCATATCGTGTGTCGAAGTTAGTTCGGAGTCAGGTAGCCAGAAGTGGGCACGTTCGTTTGGATCACTATAAGGGAGGGCATGGAGATGTTGGTGTTGTTTATTAGGAGGGAAGAGGAACGTACAATGCTGTTGGTTGGGGGAGGTAGGACACTGGGATGTAGAAGTCGTCGAAGAATCCGACGGTTACTAGATTGAGTTGATTATTTAGAGAATAAAAGTGTCGTATGAGCAACATACGTCTAATGCCATCCTCGTCAGAGGATTTGACTTTGGCAACAATCACTTCCGAAGTGAATGGTCTGAACACGACCATTCGAAACACCACTAATATTGTCTCTAAATTCAGTTAAACAGTCAAGAAAAATAATGCTTACATCTATACCACAGAAGACCATCACCATAGCGAACCTTACCTTCGCCAACTTCACTTAAATCGAATACACATATTCCGACATCGTGGAGAACACGGTTAGCGTATTTCTTGTTAAGTTCAACAGTAAGTGCCTGGTCCGCGGGCGCCCCGAAGTTCGACGGATGAATGGCTACTGTATCCTGTGGTTCCTTCAGTCCGATTGCATTTCCGTAAGTTGCTGGACATATACCTTCAGAATTGAGAGAACGAACATCCTTGTTGTCCCTTTATGCCGCTCCCTCTGGTTCAAAAGCCGATATCCTGTATGGGCCGAGTACGTATCGCCTTTCTTGGCTGCTCAATAGTCTGCTATGAGAGGATTTAGCAAGTGACATCAACGCGTCCCCGACACGCACGTGACGCGTCAAAAAATTGAGGGAGATTTTTGACCGACATCACTTCTTCCCAAGTACTCAGTTGTCTCCTCCATCGCTGCTCGAGGGTTCTCCTCTTCCGTTCCTCTTATTCCTTTTTCAGCCTCATACTACTCCTATAATTCCATAGACCCTAGAAGGAAAGCTATGTCTGATTCATCCGCGACTAGAACGTCATTTCTTCCTGCCAAGTCATGGCAGCACTTCGTGGCTGGAGGGTACGTTGCGTTGGATGTTTACTCTGAGAGGGAAAAGATACTTAAACGTTTTGAAAAGGCTGGGAGGCATGTGTGGCGCGATTGTAACGAGCCCCTTCGACGTGGTAAAAACGCGACTGCAGTCTAGTCTCTTTCAAGCAAAGAGTGCATCTATTGGGATGGTGACAAATGGAGGGAGCGTCATGGTCGGTGTACCACGGCAGGGTAGCCTGCTTTACAATTTTGTCGAGACAGGACACATTTTACGGTATGTCTCCAACCGCAATCAATTTCCCCAACGGCGGAGCTAAACTCATGTCGAAATAGGGACATCTACCGCGAGGAGTCACCTAAAGCTTTGTTCAAGGGCCTCGGGCCCACTCTCGTAGGCGTTATCCCAGCACGTTCAATCAACTTCTATACATATGGTAACGGAAAGCACATCATTGCCAACCACTTCAACGACGGCAAGGAGAACACATATGTGCACCTCACCGCCGCCGCCATTGCCGGTATCGTCACCGGTACAGCGACGAACCCAATATGGGTTGTCAAAACGCGCCTGCAGCTGTCTACAAACAAGCACGAGAACGTCTCAGGCCAGAAAATGCTCGGTAGCAGCTGGAAAACTATAAAAGATATCATGAAACATGAAGGGATAAAAGGTTTTTATAAGGGCCTCAGTGCAAGTTACTTGGGTGTTACGGAGGGAACGATCCAGTGGGTTTTGTATGAACGATTGAAGAGGGTCACTGCGGCCACCGAGGGTCAAGGTGGTATTGCGGAGTGGTTAGGTATGCTTGGAAGTGCGGGTACAGCCAAATGCGTGGCAAGCCTCATAACATATCCTCATGAGGTGCGTCTTCATTGTTTAATCCAAACGATACTGCTATTCACTCGTATCACCAAGGTTCTACGAACACGATTGAGACAGCCAAGTGTCAATGGTGTAATCAAGTACACCGGATTGGTTCAAACACTTCGCCTCGTCATTGCAGAGGAAGGTGCACGGTCGTTATACGGAGGTCTTAGTGCCCACCTCATGCGCGTCGTCCCGAATGCCGCTGTCATGTATTCAATTTATGAGGGGATCCTGAGGTGGTAGACCCGTGACCCAGGGTCCTAGTACTTCCCTCTGTCTCCACCCTTCCTCTTCAACCCCTTTTTTCACATGTCCGACCTGACAGCACCCGGCGCGCTATTCATACCCGATTTCTATTCGCTCAGGTCGCATTTACATCGATCCACCACCCGTACCCACCATACCACGCCGTTCCGCAACTTTTCTCAACTTGCCACGACCAGATCGACAAAAGTAATACGTCCTTATGGACACAGATATACATTACTTATTTCAGTACTCACCTTATTGCCTGGTCTGCCGTACCATGGTCGATTTATTAATTGCTACTACTGCACCATGCCACCTATTATTTTCTGTTCCACTTATGAGCTTGTCCTATCACCCAATATGTATTTTTTACACAACTTATTTACACTGACTTGCCGTAACATCTCGTATTTCCAAACACTGAGATTTATAGGCTCCTCGTGGATGGCTTAGCTTAGCTTGGATTTTTTTGATGGTATTTTGACACGAATTCGTAAACAAGGGGTTTGTCTATTCGATTAAGTATGAGGCTTGAGGTCTGAGGTCCGGGCTTGTGTATACAACTCTGTGTCCTTGCTAATTCTAGACCGGTGGCCGACTTGCTGTTTCAACAATAATTTCCCTCGTAGACTGACATTTGTTAACTGATGTGGTGGTTCCATCAAACGCTATGTGCCTGCATACTACTTCGCTGGTCTTCCAGGAAAGGGGATTGAGTTATATTTGCTCTGCGGCAATACCGCATGTGATCAAATCTGACGGTTAGCTGTCCTATCAATGTGAGGAACAGGAATAAAATATTTCGACGCTTGGAACTAGCAAAAACTTTGAACATGATCTACACAGGCAAGTCCGATTTCATAATCAGAAGTAATGACGCAAGCATACTACGCTCAAGAATCAGCAATGCGAAAAGTAGTATAACACTAATAAATTGTCCTAATGTTCTGCAGTTGGTTTCAAACAGTTATACAATCGCTTGCTGAAAGAAGGAGGCGCTGTTGATCAGTGACATAAACTCCGCCAAGTCTCCCAAGTCCCCCGCATAGGGAGACGGAATCGAATCGCACCCTACATACTGCGCCATTTGGAAAACGACCTCCTTGGTGTGCTGCGGTTGCAACGCCAGAAGTTTGATGTGCACTGGTGTGGTTCCAATAATTCCTACAGTAATCAATGCCAAATCTTCGGCTGTAGAACGATACAATTCAAGTTCAAACTAGTTATCAGGTTTCATGCAGAATATTTGGAGGACGTACAGTTCTGTCGTGCTGGCTACATGTGCATTGGTACATTTTGCAACTTTCCAACAGTTGGACTGCGCCATGACAACGTGGAGCGCGGCATAGAGGACCATCACGACAGGACAGAGGATAGAGATGCGCATATTTTCAGCAATGTCGTGTGCTAAGGTGAAGACTGAAAATTGAAAGGGTGACCTTGTAAGGGCTTGAATTGCTACACTCTGCTATGAAGCAGGCTTTATAGTATTGTCTTAGATGGTGCTAGCCGTAAATGTCGGCAGCGAACAGGTTATGACATGCTTCCATATGAGTACATCGTGTTGTGGCATGAAACTAAATATCATCCATACATGGACATATGTGATATATTGCCACTATTTGGATAGTATTATCATCGGTAAATGAATACATTTTCGAATCACTTGTTGTATCAGAACATGTTCAGAAAAAAGATTGGCAGAAAAAAAGAACTAGGGAGCATCTTTTTCCTGAATTTGGATTTGTGACAAAATATCTTGAAGTAGATGAGCCAGATATTTGAAATCTTGGGTTATGTTGTGAATGGTAAGCACATTAGATTTAGCCCATCGCCATATCCCTGTCAACCTTCTGCTGGATGCTTAAAGAAGTCCGCATAGTACAAAGTTTCGCTGAAGGATTTGTGACGTCGTTCTTGAAAGCGATTTCGACAGCATCAGGGAATCAATGAAAATATAAGGTTTTAGCAGTAATGCCCTGTACTTAAAACACCTACATCTGACCTGATAAATTACTTGTGATGCAGATGAGACCACATGTTTGAACCTTATCGTGCTTGAACTCGATTACTGTTCCATACATCCCCAAACGATAGCCCAATCTTGATGGTCAAATGTCAAAGCGACCAAGACAGGTGAATGGCTTATCGGATTTTTTCGGTATCTTGGGCCCGTAGGAACGGAGAAGTCAGCTGTTGTGTGGAGCATTTTCAAAAATTGTACTTGTCCAAGTACTTCTTGCGGCCAATTACTTCCTGCCAACCCAGGTGCAATCCCAAATTGTTTATTCTTTAATCTAGCGTCCACGTTTGCAGACATGTTTGTCGCATCCTGTCATTTAGTAGAAGGTCAACCTGAGTCGGGCCCGTTTAGTCTATAAACTTACTCTTGTGTGCGCCATGGCCCAGGATACTTCACATGTAGTACCTATTTTTGAAGCTCTACTTACACAGCAGGCCCTGTTTACTTTCACTTCAGCCAATCATGGCTGGAGTTTTTATGGCCCTCGAAGAAGTACACCACCAATGACTCCTACTTGTTGTCTCTGAGTGATCTTCTTTTTTACTATGCTTACTAGTTAGCACAATTGAGAAGATTGAGAGCAGCGAAGGTACTGCCATGACATTATCTCGTTCGCCCTATTACTAGCCTCCTGAATCATGACAAATAGGGGAAGTGAGCTCTGGTCATGCCACTTGTAGGGGGTATATGCATGAAGTTGCAACCACAGAGATTATTATATACGGGTCCATTGAATCGCAATCGGCCTTCTGCCTTGTACAAACACCATCTCATTTCCTTACCCTCCATCAGTCCAAATCTGGCTTTGTTCTTTTCATTAGGCAAATCTAACCCAACCAAGAGAACCATTTGAAAACTTTACTGTGACCATTCCAATTGGTGACAAATATGGGACTGCTTTCATCTGATGGGCATACCTTTCGATTGCATGGATCACTATGGTGTACTCCAGTATAATGTTTGTACACAAGCGCACCTTGCTAGTTGCCTCGAGTTCAAGAATCTTCCCTTGAATAATATAGACTAACTAGTTCCGAAGATTACAAATGCCATGTCGTTTTACCGTCTTCAACTGAACAAGCTATTTTTCAGCCATTTATATCCCAAAAGCTTTGTGCAGCCTCCTATGAGACACGGTGTGTTGACTTCAAGGACACCCGTTCTGTGACGATTGAGAGGTTGAAACGTTGAAACGTTGAAACCTGGGTTTGAGTCAGATTTTTGAGCACAGAAGAAACTTATGTTCACATAATCATGTTTGTGTCACAGACTGTGTCCTAATACAGAATCAACAAAGACGGCCTGAGATGGAAGAACAGGTTATAGAAGATCTGCTCCGTGAGCACCGTGAGAGATTCAAAGACCGCTGGGCATCCCTGGCCGGAACGAAACAGATCAAACCAATCTCGGAGTGATACCGTCCTTTTCCTCCGATATGAAGTCGGATTACTAGATTGCAAAAGCAGGTGCATTCAAGTCCATGTATAACGAACGTACTGTCCTTGAACTGCCATGGACACGGAAGTATCTCCCAAAATGTGGTTTCGCGTGTGCTGGTGCATGAATGAAAAGACTAGATAAGGGGACAAGGGCTTCCTCTTATCTGAACCGGGCATGATGGACCGCATTTGCTTGAGGCTGTACATGGGGCTGTCCTCTAAAAATGCCCGCCGATGCACTCCACAGCTTCCATTCTGTCAACTTCAGCTCAGTAAAGAAGTGTACAAGTTTCCGAGTTTGAGGTTGCTTTAGTACCCAATTTGCTTTGCCCGTGCGACGAACCTGTGCAAGAATCGCCAGAAAAAAGAAAGCAAAGAATCGACATCCTTCCAAGAAAAGAAGACAAGAAAGGAGTTAAAAATACGGAATAGTGATAGAACATTCGAGCTTGAAGCTTGAGTGAGCTAGACAGAGGTGGAGCACGCTGCACGAGTTTGTTTAAGCGTCGTTGACAAACCTTGCGTGCGTTGATTGCCGGCGCTTTTGCACTTTTCATCAATTCATTTTTGATTCGTACTTTTCTCCGCTTGCAAGATTAAAACTCATTATAAAAGGAAGGCGTTGTATCTCAGCAGGAAGCATTCCCTAACAAATCTCTGAATCTCAAACCATACTCAAATGAAGTTTAGTTTCTCTCTCGTCGCCGCCGCCTTCGGTGTACTGTTTTCTACCGCCAAAGCTCAGAGTATCGTCATAGGCTACCCTGAAGATGGTGCATCTGTCACCCCAGGATCCAATATCACTGTTGAAGTAGACCGCCCAGTCAGTGGTTCATCTAACAAATGGAAATTTTCTTTGAATTCTTGTCCCACAGGACACACTCACAGGTTCGAACGAAGTCGCGATAGTCATTGGTGTGGAATCCTGCCAATCTCGATGCCGGTCCGTGGCAGACGGCGTGGGTACGGTCTTATATAACGGAGGATATCATCCGGAATTTCATACCGAAGCGCCGCTCTTCAAACCCCCTCATCAGAATTTTACTGTCACTATTCCTTCAACTCTTTCCAAAGGAAAGGCTCAGCTGAATGTCGTTCATGTGACGCTAATAGGGGTGAGTTATAATAGGCTGGAGAAATAACTTTTGAGACAAATGCTTGATCACAGGCGGGTTTGTTCCCCTTCCTTGAAACTCGTAATATTACTTTGAATGTAGTTTGAGACGTAGGTCGTCACGTTGACATTGTACAAGAACTGAGGACTTTTACTGCTATTCGTATTTCTTGTAGAAGGTAGTAATCCGAACGAACTGGAAGTTGACAACGTCGTTGAGTAGGTGTCATTCTGGGGCACGATTGAATTGATCTTCTGGTGTACGTAGCAGCTCGATAATACAGTTGTCCTGATGCGAAAGTATGGAAAAATTATGAGTAATTACAAGAAGTGAATCATGAAGGCCACTAACACTGATGTGCAGAGTTCAAAGTCAAAATCTATCTTATGCTTCATATTGATACTCGAACTGATGCCTTCGCCATGTCACAATAGTACTGTATAGATCTGGTATCCCAAAGACGAAGTTCACTCAGATAAGAAGGATCAACGAGTACTAACGTTCTATAAGTCATTGAGCCTGGATCAAGCTAGACCAGAAGATTGTGCGGAATCCGTGTCGGTTGAAGTATTCCTCAAGTTAAACTCAGATTAAGCAAGGGACTTGTTGAGAGGGTAAGAAACACCTAATTGTGCCAGTTTGTGAGGGTACTTAGCGCTCGTCCGATACGGTACTAGAGCCGAAAAGTAGACCATGCCAGTAGATATTGAGCTGACGGTGCTAAGTTTATTCGCTTAGTAAAAAGTTGGTTATATGTCTGCGAAAGGCGATCCCGTGTGGGATTTGCCGGAACGAGGAAAAGTTTTGGAAAGGGAATATCAAGAAAGAGCCAAAGAGGAATCAAAGAAGCGAGAGGAATGGATTCACTATGTAAGGCAGTTTGCTCACTTCTTGACAAGTTTCAGACTGTCGACTTTTGGAAACATCGGCTTAAGTGTCACGGTATCTTTGTGATTTCTCATTTCCTAGTTCGATATATGCGAGTCTCGCCTTATAAACGGGGAGGGAAAACGTTGCATCATGGCAGAAGCTTTCTCTGGTCAAACTACTGACTCCTTCGAATGAAGTTGAATCTTACTTTCGTTGTCGCCGCGCTCGGTGTACTGTTTTTTATCGCCAAAGCTCAGAATATCGTCACAGGCTCCCCTGAAGATGGTACGTCTGTCGTCTCAGGATTTAATATCACTGTTGAAGCAGACCGTTCACATGGTTTATTCTCATCCATGGAATATCTTTTGAAATCTCTTGCCATTGTCTCTTCGATGGCGTGGGGACGTTTCCCTATAATGGGCTATATAATCAAGACTTTTATTCCCCGGACGATATCAATGCCATTCGTCAGAATTATACTGTCACTATTCCTTCGACTTTTCCGCCCGGGGAAGCTGAGCCTAGGATGGTCCATTCAGCTTTTGTCGGGGTAAGTTCCCATAATCTGAAATTATTGTCAGCATGAAAATATAATCTCATAGGCTGATCTTTGGCCGTATCTAGAAACCATAAGCATTATTTTGAACGTGGTTTGAAGACGAAGAACAGGGGCCACGTTTTAATAATACAAGGACCGACGCATACTGATGAGGAAGGTAGTCATTCACATTCAAAGTTAGGTAGAACGTGGGTGGATGTTGTCCTAGGTAGGCAAGATATGATATTCCCATCTGACTACGCAAGGATTTTGGTCATTCAACAAGAAATGGGCGACGAACGCATCGGGACACAAAAGATTGAGTCTGGTCTAGACCAGAGCACAGAAGATTGAATCCGTGTCGTTCGTAGTATTCCTCAAGTTTCTGGCTAAACACTCCAGAATAAGCAAGGGCTGAGGAACTGCCAGTTTGTGGGGTACATATCATTATACATGCTCGCATGAGACGGTACGTGGAGCCGCAGAGAAGTAGACCGTATATATTGAGCTGCCAGTGTTAAAGTTATTCGCTTCCTTGTCGCTTCCAAAAAGTTGGTCATACGCCTGCCAAAAGTGATCCCGTGTGGGAGTTGTCAGACCAAAGAAAAGGGAGAATCAAATTTAAGAAAGAGCCAAAGAGGGTCAAAGAAGCGAGAGGAATGGATTCATTATGTATGGCAGTTTGCTCACTTTCTTGTCAAGTTCTTAGATCTTATCAGTTAGGCTGTCGACTTTTAGAGGCATCGGCTAACGTGCCACGGTATTTCTGTGGTTTCTCTTTCCCCAGTTCGATATATGTGAGTCTCGTCTTATAAAGGGGGCGGGAAACCGTTGCATCCTGGTAGAAGCCTTTTTAACCAAGTACTTACTCCTCGAATGAAGCTGAAACCTACTTTCGCTATCGCCGCGCTCGGTGTACTGCTTTCTACCGCCAAAGCTCAGAATGTCTACATAATCTACCCTCAAGGTGGCACATCTGTCGTCCCAGGATCCAACATCACGGTTGAGATGGGTCGTGGAGTTAGTGATTTCACTGTTTGACCATTGGAACATTTCTTGAGATCTCTTGTCACCAGAACTCGCCGACAAGTTTCACTGAAGTTGCTTTAGTCCTTGGTGTCAAGACATGCAATCAACATCAATGTCTTGCCGATGGCGTGGGCACGATTCTCTATAATGGACGATATACTCCTTCGGATCCAGAAGACTCCCGCCGTCAAAATATTACTATCACTATTCCTTCGACTCTTCCGCAAGGGGAAGCTGAGCTCAGGATGCTCCATTTAACTTTGCTCGGGGTAAGTTTCCATTATCTAAAATCATTGTCAGCACGAAAATACAGTCATAAATCATAGGCTAATCGTTGGCCGTATCTCGAAACCATGAATGTTACTTTGAACGTGGTTTAAAGACAAAGGACAGGAGCCACGTTCTAATCGTACAAGGACAGAGGCATACTGATGAGAGAGGTAGTAATATTCAGAGCCGTGTTGAAGAGAAGTTAGGGTAGAACGTGCGTGGATGTCGTCCTAGGTAGGCATGATCATTCCCATGTAAGGATTTCGGTCTTTCAACAAGAAATGAGCCACTAAAGCGTCAGGACACGTTTGATCTAACAAAATTTAAGCGAAAAGAATAGAAGATGCGGGGAATTACAAGAAGGCCATAGAGTATAGACTAAAGCTATCATTACGTCATATCACGCCAACCATGCCACAGCCAGAGGGAAACGTGTAACTTGGAGGAGGGGAGACTACGAGGGTTGGGAAATACACCGAAGCGCTTGAAGTGCACACCGCTCCATACAATCATCTACGACTTTTACGGTTGAACAATGCTGTGACATAGCCGTGCTCACTTCGAATTGCATTTACTCCTTGAACATCTACATGTACAGCTCAGGCCCTCGCCCCAGATCTATTCCCCTCCATTTCCTCCCTCCACATTCCACATCCCCGCACCTTCCCTGCTTCAGCGGCCGTTCTGCCTACTACAATGTGAATTTAGTTTCAGAGTTTATTCGGTGTTTCTTTTCTTTTCTTTGAACATACATTATCTTGATGTTATCGACGAAGACGAATTGAGTCCGTCTGCGATATTTCTAGCATTGAACATAGTACGTATAGCACGCCGCCACTAGGCCAGAAACCATACGACTAACTATAATGTTCTGAACCCGCTGCCCAAGCCTGAACGAAGGCTTGTGGCACCGGCTTTTCTGGGCCCGGCCACGGCTCCAGGCTTTGGGCCGACCCCTAGCACATCGCTAACTATAAAGCCTGCTTCATAGCGGAGTGTAGGAATTAAAGCCTTTACAAGGTCTTTCAGTCTTCACCTTAGCACGCCGGTGATAACTTCACGACATAGCTGCAAATATGCGCATTTCTATCCTCTTTCCTGCCATGATGATCCTCTATGCTGCACCCTGTGTTGTTGTGGCACAGCTCAGCTGTTGGAAAGCAGAAACCACAAAATGCACTAATGCACATGTAGCCAACACGACAGAACTGTACGTCATCCAAACATCCTGCATGAAACCTGATAACTTACTAGTTTGAACTTGAATTATATCGTTCTACAGCCGAAGATTTGGCATTGATTACTGTAGGAATCATTGGATCCACACCACTGCACATCAAACTTCTGGCGTTGCGACCGCAGCACACCAAGGAGGTCGTTTTCCAAATGGCAAAGTATGTAGGGTGTGGATTCGATTTCGCCTCCCTATGCGGGGGACTTGGGAGACTTGACGGAGTTTATGTCACTGATCAACAGCGCCTCCTTCTTTCAGCAAGCGATTGTATAACTGTTTGAAACCAACTGCAGAACATTAGGACAATTTATTAGTGTTATACCTACTTTTCGCATTCGCATTGCTGACTCTTGAGCCGTAGTATACTTGATGCTCGTCATTATTTATTTCTGACTATGAAATCGAACCTGCCTGTGTAGATTATATTCAAAGTTTTTCTAGTCCAAGCGTTGAATATTTCTTCACATTAACAAGATAGCTAACAGTCAGATTTGAGCACAGGAGGTATTGCTGCAGAGCAAATATAACTCAATCCCGGTTCCTGGAAGATCAGCGAAGTAACAAGCGTTCGATGGAATCACCACATTGTCGAGGTGGTGGGAGGATATGGATGCAGCTTCTGCGTGAGGGGAAAGGGGTTAGGTGATGCAGGTTAGACGGCAGTGGACGTTGTCGCATGTGGCTGGCCCCACCCCTCCGAGGCAAAGCAGGGGTCGCTTTGTCGCTCCGGGGTGTATTTGTCTTGCCAGGGGTACAGTCGGATAGGGAAGGAGATGTGAGAGTGGGATCGGCGAACCTGTGCGCGCGCGAGGAGCTGAAGACGTGGATGCAGGAACGAGCGAGGCCGACGACGATCCAGGGCACATCAGGTGAGAAGCAGGTCACAATGCCCACGTCGGGCTGGCGGAATGTGGAGCTGATGTGAGTGGAGGAGGCGAGCGCTGCACTGGAGAGGATCAGAGGGCGTTAGCAAAGTCTCAGCTCCGGAAGTGGGCGACCCAGCACGGCAAATCCCCAGCGCGCGCACATTACGCGCCAGAACTCATTGGTGGTGGCAAGGGCACGCCAGGTGCCGGGTGCGCGGGAGTCAAAGAAGCGCAGGATGCAGAGGGGGCTTCGGACAAGAAGGAGGTGTAAGGGGGAATGACGTGGGAGATTAACAGCAGCTCATCGGGCGAGCAGGTTCTCGTTGGCCGACTAGCTCAGTTGGTTAGAGCGTCGTGCTAATAACACAATAACGCGAAGGTCTTGGGTTCGACCCCCACGTTGGCCAAGAAGTATTCTTTTTCTCCAAAAAAGCGCCCAGAGACGAGTCTATCTGGACAGAGCGGATGTAAAAAAGAATCGACATACTAGTTGCAATGATACATGTTATTCGAGATTAAACAAACTTAGGATATCTTGAAGTATTAAGAATGAGAATTAGACTCGTTAAATGTCCTCAACCAAAAGAACTGATCAGGGCCTTTGAAAGAAAGTCTTGTCATCCAGAAAAATGTCAAGTTGATGTGGTGTGACAACATCTGGATACAAATTTGTCATGCTCACTTTGCTTTGACTAGTTTTGAACTTTGTCTCTAGCCAAATATATATAATATCTGTGGGGTAAAGTTTTACATTGGACAAGATGTGGTGGGTGCTCAACATTGTGAGGAACCACTCAATGGTATACCATCTGTTTAGAAGTTACAATAAGATTAACAGCTTCATTGACCTGAGTTGATTGATCATGTCCTGTTTGAAGATCTTCATGATTGTCAAATGATGCCACCCATTGTCGTTCTGACAGATTCTGGAAAAATTACAGGAGTGATAAGTTGATCTTTGATTATCTTTTCTATATTGTATACAAAGATAGTGTAGATAGAGACAAAAGCCAACTGGCTTCCAAGAAGCACTAATACAGAAACCTAAATCATGCATATAATACCTTGTGCACACTGATTAAGAGGAACTGCACATACCAAGTGCTCAGAGTCTGGATATACATGCTAATTATCAAACTGCAGGCAGAAAAAACTCTTTTGAGCGCCTGATTGATTGATTTTTTCCCTTGGTTGAACAACAGCTTTAACAAATGTAGCAAGAAACACTAGAAAGGGTCAAACTGCTGCTGTGGCTTTGGAGACATGGACAACCTTGACAAATTCCCCTCTTTTCATCCTGGGCCTTTGATGTGTATGTATGCAGGCTATTGTGTATGTTGCATAAGCAGAATAGGCATATCAATTGGGTAAATAAGTTCTATTGATTAGCTAGTGTAACAAATTGTGACTTGGTTGTCATGTAATCTTTTACCCAACTTTTTAATCTATCTTCTGCTTTCATACAAGCTACAAACGATGCCTTTGGCACAGGCCTAGTATTTTGTTGGGGGATCTGCCTCCAAACTCCCTTCAAATGCAAGGCTTGATTTTACTCTCCAAAAATGTGCTGCTATTAGGCCTTGGACAAAGGCCATACTCAGGTTCCAAACTGAGATTGAAATGAAGCCCCTCTCATATTTGAGCACATAGCCTCACTTTAAATATTAAGGTCTAAATTGTTTTATGTATCTACAAAGATTATTCAGAATATTGTGAATTTTATACATTTTACTGCTATTGGTATCTTAGTCTAGATTATATAACAACAGAATGAAAAGCAAGTCAAAAACTATAGAAACAAAAACTACAGAAAGCCCAATACAAAGTATATATAAGTTAAACAAAGAAGGTGAGCTTTTAAAAAAGAATTTAAAAACTGTAGAGAATACAACATTGCTGGAGAATCTGTATTAGTCTGTTTTAAATGGATAGATTACATGATAGAATGAACAAAAGATATAAAAAGCCAGATAAAAATACAGAATATATATCAAGCAAAAAAGATAGACCTGCAAAAAATTGTGGAGAAACTGGTAGAATACAATGAATGGGCTGCTTAAAAAAGAATTATACTTAGAGAAACATGGGGTCCAGGCTTGAACAAACTTCCTTTCCAATGCAAAGCACCATCCTTCAATGCTACTAATGCAAAAAGCCAAGTGATTTTGCCTTTTATCTAAATCATTATACAGAATTTATCAAGCAAAGAAGGTAAATCTGTAGAAACTTCATAGAACACAAAAATGTAGGGTTTGAGAAAAGGCTATGACTGAGATTGAAATGAAGCTCAGCCCTATATTGCAACAATTAAAGCCTCTTCTTTGTTTAGTGATTTTGCTTTTTATTTGCAAAGATCATCCTAAACCTTTTATTGTATAAAGAAGAAATCTTATATTTAAGAGAAGAATTGATATATAGCATGACAAATTAAACAAAAACTACAAAAAACTGATTGAAAATACAGAATATATCAAGCAGAAAGGGTGGACTATATAGAAGTAATAAATGTACTGCTGAGGAAAAGCCATATTCAGATTCCAAACTGAGCTTGAAACTTTGAACCCAGCTGTCTATAATGCAACAACCTGTGGGAGCTACTTTTAACTCAGCTTGTTACACAAGATTCATCAATTCTAACAAATTATTAGTCATTGCTAATATATTTCAGGCATTGTCGCATTCTATATAGATGAGCTATGACCTATGCCTTTGACATGGGCCTAGTATCTTGTTGAAGGCTTTGCTTCCAAATTCCTCCAAATGCAAGGCTCCATCCAGTCTAAATCTCACTTTGTTTGGTTAAGGCCTTGCATATATATTTGAAGGCAAATTGATGCAAGTCTAAAACTAGGCATAGTGTTTGTATACACTAGAAACAGCTTTGCTTATCAGATTGCACTAAACAATATGTCCACAAAGATTGATATATTTTTCCTTGAACTCACAGCTATTCTTTCAGCTATTTTCTATATAGCAATTTTTGGTCATCTGCTCAGGTGTCTGCTAATATCTACAGATAGCCTGGATTGAGTAGCTGTTGATAAACTCAAAATTGAGCTAAGTGCTGTCTGGGTAGGCAGTGACTTAACCTTTTGAGCAAGTAGTTTGCAAGAGTCCTGGACATTTCAAAAGCTTGCTGTAAAATTTGAAGCCTGTTGAGTGTAAACAAGCTATAAACCATCAGTCACTAAGAAAGATTAGCAAAATACACTCAAATAAGGCAGCAAGGAATGGAAAGTGCTTAGCTACATGGAGCTACTAGACCCTAGCCATAAGTGCTAGGTGCAAAGATTCATAAGCAAAGTGCCAAGGTGTTGGCAATGTAAGACTAGAAGTGCCTGAATGATACTGCAAAAACTAAGATAAGTAGTGCCAAGAGACATCTGATAAAGCTAGTTGTGGGCTGAACTGTGTAAAATTTTTTGTGTGTGATATTGACAAAAGATAAAGTATTAATACAAAGTAAAGATGGCAAACTTGTTAAAGGTTGCCAAGTGTCTAGGCTAGGCAATGCTTATTAATAATATATAAGAAAAAGGTAGGTAGGAAACTGTGAATTATACAAAAATTATAGAAATGAAAGAAGTCTAAAAATGGAAGGGTCAGCAAGCTTTTGCCAACTATTAATCAACCAAGCTGGCTGTCACAGAGAAATATCATCAGAGAAGTGTTGCTAAGAGGAGGCTAAGCAGAGTGTTGGCAAATGCTGAAATAAATGATGTTTCCAAGCTGTCTATCAGTCAGCAAGTATGGCATAAATAATATATGCTATTAATCTGATCAAGGCTTCTATATTCTATCAAATTGCCAGTTTTGACATATCAAAGATAATAGAAGCTGTTGGTGTGGGAGGCTGCCTGCTCTCTAATGAGAAAGGCAGGTAATAGACTTGGCACTGACCTTAGCATATAAGAAGTAGACTTTGTCTGTGGGCTTTTGAAAACATTGAGCAGCAAGGCAGAAGAGGCATGGCAAGGGCAGAGGCATGTGACTTGATCATGTGACTTGTCAGTGGTCTGTTAGCTAGCATTTCGCTGACTGGCAGAAGTCAATAAGAGAGGACCAAAAACATTATCAAGTTCTCTAAGATAAGAACTATTTTAAGGCTGTGGCTCTTTTGCACAGAAACTTGCAGAAGGCTCATTACTGTCTTCAATTTCTTAGAAGCTGCTGAATTTCTCTATTCAGTACTGCATACAGTTGTGAGTATCATACTCCAAACAGTGATGAATTCAAAATTTGATTAAGTGCTGTCTGAGTAAGCAGCAACTTAACTTTTTGAATAAGTAGTTTGCAAGAGTTTCAGACAAGTCCTAAAAACTTGCTATAAAATTTGAAGCCTGTTGGATATAAACAAGCTATGAACTGTCAGTTGCCAAGAAAAGTCAGCAAGAAACACTAAAATAAGGTGGCAAGAGAGAGAAGGTACTTAGGTATTGTAAGGAGACTGGTTTCCAAATTGTGTCCAACACTATTCTTGTAAGAGCAACCTCTGCAGGTCGTGGCTAATCACACAACTGGCAGAGGGGAATCCAAAGTATATTAATATATGTATAGGTAAATAAGTATTAATAGTTACGCACCTAGCAGAGGAGAATCCAAAGAGAACAAGTCTGAAGATCCACTCTGCCAAGTGTTGAAGAAAATAAAGGTAAGTCACATGATATCTAAGTCACATGTCTGGGTCACATGTCTGGATCACCTGCTGGGATCACATGTGCAGCTGAGTCTGAAATGAGGGGGGAAATAATAGCTAGATGGCAGGAATTTCCCCTCATTTTAAACCCAGCCCAACTTGATGAGCCTAACTTGATGTCTGAGGGGGTCTGGTACTGGACTGAGTAATTCAGAGAAGAGTGATCTGAGGCAAGAAATAAAAGTGGAAAGGAACGTCTCCTGACATCACCTCTATCTAGAGTGTGGCACCTCAACGTGCCGGGTAAAACAGGTCTCGAACTGCTTGATCAGTCAATGAGATGGGGTAGATACCTCAAATGGCCTGGGGTGCATCAAGATGCATGTGGTGAAATTCCCTGACTTAGGTGGGTGCATGGATGCCATCAGCTGGTTCCCAGAAGATGTCTTCAGTGCCATAGACCTTCCATTTCACCTTATACTGCAGTTTGCAATGGAAAAGGCAGCTATCTAGAATCTTCTCCACCTCATATTCTGGGCTGTCTGATGCCAGGACTGGAGGCAGAGGTGGTGGAGCTTGTTGTCCTGGTATGGGGTCATTCAGGGCTGGCAGGAGCTTGACTACTGTTGCATTCTAGGAGGCAGGTAGAGTTGATATGCTAGAGGGCCTACCTGTCGTTCCACTACGTATGGCCCCAATTGACAATGAGACAGTTTCTTGAAGGATTGCATGGTAGCAATGTCTGAGCCATCTAAGTACACATGGTTGCTGGGCTTGTATGTGGGACTCGGCAGTCATCTGCAGTTATAGTATTGAGCCATGTTGTCCTTAGCTTTGATCAGAGCTGCCTTGGCCTCCTCCTGGTCTTTGCGCATCTGGTCTACAAAGTTATTGATAGACTTGTTCTTTGATTGACGTCTAGGAGGCTCAAAGCCCATGCAGGAGTGACAACCTGTGTCCAGAAGGAATGGGGAGACCTTGGTAGCAGAGTGAATGTGGTTGCTGTACTGGAACTCTGCCTTGAGTAGGAGCTCATCCCAGTCATCCTGCTGTTCATTGCAAAATATGTGGAGGTACTGTTTAAACTCCTGATTGACATATTTAGTCTGGCCATTGGACTGTGGGTGATAGGCAGTAAAGGTATAGAGCTTGATATGGAGCAGACGGTACAGCTTCCAAGTGAACTCTGCCACAAACTGTGGACCCTGGCTGGAAATGTAGGCATCAGAGAAGCTGTGAAGCTTCCAGACATTTTTCTGGTAGAGGTTAGCAGTGCTCAGGGCAGAACAAGTAGTATGGGTAGAAATGAAGTGAGCCTGCTTACTGCACAGGTCTACAACAACTATGACTGCATTGTAACCTTTATTGTAGAACTTCCAGTTTTCCATGTCTACTGAAGCCATGCTCTAGCGTGCTGCCAGTACTGGGAGAGGGTGTAGCTGTCCAACTGGGAGGTGACGTTGGGGCTTAGTCCAAAGGCAGAGGTCACAAGTACTGGTATAGGAGCCAATGTACCTTGACAGCTGAGACCACCAGTAGTTTTGGAATACCAGCTCCAATGTCTTCCAATGTCCTGAGTATTTCACAATTCAGAAGACATTGTGTTGCTCTACAATGTGCCTATGCAGCTCCAGGTCATTAGGGACATATATGCAACCCTAAAAGGCAAGGAGGCTGTCCTGCAAGCTCCACTCTTCTGTATGTATAGATTTGACTCCAGAGGGCTTTCTGGATTGCAGTGCTAGGGCAGCCTTTGCAACTGAGTCCTCCTGAAGTCCTTCCAAATTGCTTCAATGGATGTCCTAGAGGATACTAACTTCTTTCCCTTGGACAGACATTTCCTCCAAGGCTTGAATAGCAAACAGCTCAGGGCAAAGAAGCACAATATTGGTGTTGTCTTCAGCTCCAGACCCATAGTCTGCACGTTGTGACAGCGCATCTGGCTTTTCCATAATTTGTCCAGGCTTGTGGTGAAGAGAGAAGTCAAAGTTGGCAAGATACAAGGACCACTGTGCTTGACAATGGTTAAGTTTCTTGGCTGTCTAGAAGTACTCCAGGTTTTTGTGATCCATCCAAACTTCAAACTTGTGTCGGGCTCCCTCCAAAAAGTAGCGCCACTCCTCTAGGGACTGGATGATTGCTAGCATCTTCTTGTTATGGATTTTGTAGTTGTGTTCCACAGTATTGAGGCTCTTAGAGTAGAAGGCAACTGGATGCCACTTGCCATCTTCTAGGGACTCTTAGGACAGGACTGCGCTGGTCACAAATTTGGAGCTGTCTGCCTCAACACAAAAAGGACGGTTGTTGTTGGGGAAGATGAGGACAGGCTTAGAGGTGACAGTGGCCTTGAGGGCTCCAAAAGCCCCCTGCTCTGCATCCCTCTACTTCCAGGCTGCATCCTTCCTAGTGAGGTCAAACAGCGGGCATGCTTGATGGGAGAAGTTATGAATAAAAGGCCAGTAGAAATTAGTGAACCCCAAAAGGCTTGTATCTCCTTCTTGTTGTGGGGCACTGGTCACTGCATAATACCAGCCACCTTTACTGGATCCATCTCCGCCATTTCATGTGAGATAATCAGCCCCAAGTACTCGATGTGGGTCTGCTCAAACTTGCATTTCTCTAGTTTGAGGTAAAGCTGGTGTTGGCGGAGGCAGTCCAGGACGATTTGCATAATATAACAATGTTCTTCTAGGGTTTTAGGGTAAATAAGGATGTTATCAAGATATACGCACACCACTCTATCTGCAATCAGGTCCCAAAAAATATCATTCATCATTGTCTGGAAGGTGGCCAGACTGTTTGTGAGCCCAAAAAACATGACAAGGGGCTCAAACAGCCCACAATTAGTCTAGAATGTAGCCTTTTACTTGTCTCCCTCCTAGATGTGCACATTATTGTAGCCCCATTGTATGTCTAACTTGGTGAAGTATTGTGCACTCCAGAGGTTGTTGATGAGCTTGGAAATGAGGGAAAGGGGATAGCGGTTCTTGATGGTCATTGCATTGAGCACACAATGGACTTGGACCAACTGAAGGGAACCATCTTTCTTTTTGATGAAGAACACAGGTAAAGCTATTGGGGATTTTGAGGTACAAATGCGTCTGGACTCAAGATTCTTCTGGAGGAATGCATCAAGCTCATCCTGCTCTTTGGGAGTGAGCAGATAGACCTTGCAGCTAGAGGAAGTAGCATTGGGCATCAGCTCAATAGCATGGTCCTACTGCTTGTGCTCCAGGAGAGAGTCAAATGAAGCCTTAGAAAAGATGTCCTCAAAATCATGTAGGTGGTGGGAAACTGCATTTTGGGATGCTTGCAGGGTGTTGTTTGCTTTGAAGGCCTGGGTCAGCCACTGGAAAGTGGTCTGACTAGCCCAAATCTCTTCAGTAGTAGGTGGTATCCATAGAGTGGTAGCGTAGATGCAGTCTCCTACTTTAATGGTGTTGTTTGGTTGCTCTGGGTTCTAAGCAAGTTGGAACTCCTCTTTGCTATCCTCTTTCTGTCTCAGATACCTCCCACAGTGCCTGTCATCCTTGTAGAGGGCCTCTCTATAAGGGAATGCCAGGAGTGGATGGTCTAAGAGGTCAAGGTCTGCAAAGGAAAGGTGTCCTACTCAACAAGCCTAGATAGCTGTGCGTTCTTGCATAGCGGTGCGCTGCTCCTTCCTAACTTCCTCTGCACAGGTGGTGCAGTGCCTGGAGCAACAGCTCATCCTCACCTCTCCCTTGATCCAGTCAACCTCCAGATTGTGCTCCCAGAGCCAGGTGTAGCCAAGGATCATGTCCTGCTTCCCCTGGCTGGTGACCGCAAAGGTGGCCCGCTCAGCATGGGAGTTGTAGCAGAGAACTAGATCCACTACTGCACAAATAAATCCAGCTTTATTTGGGGTCCCATCAATGTTATACATGGGAATTGAGGAGAGGAGAGGTTGAGTAGTGAGCCTGTAATGCTCCACATAGTCAGCATCCACAAAGAGCCCTGTTGCTCTAGAATCAAGGAGGGCCACAACGCTACAGACCTGTTGGGTGTTGGTAGTCTCTACCTCTACCTTGAGTTGGAGTAAGTTAGAAGAAAGAGTTGAGGCTACTATGTAGCGTTGAGAAAGATGGCGCTCTCAGGAAGGAACACAAGAGTGCAATGATGGGGGTAATAGAGACTACAGGGAAGGTGTCAGAAGTTTGGTTTCATTTTGAAGGGATACGTCGGAGGCAGTGCTTATGGTTGCAAATGCAGAAGTGTCAGCAAAGACTGTATTCACTGCATTTATTGACAAACAGGCAAACCAATTAGCACTAGGCAACGGGGACGTACTATTCATCTGCTGCTTCCTTGAAAATCCTCCTCTGGTATCTTCATGAAAACTCCATCATCTGATGCCTTCCTGGGGGACTCCTCCACTGGAGCCATGTCAGGAAAGAGGACTCCAGCTACATCACGAGCAGCCAGGAGCTGCAGAAGTAACTCCTCCTGTTCTTTGGGGGCCAAGTAACGCACTTCAAGTCCTAGAAGGCACCTTTGAGCAAAGTGTCTAGGCGTGCCGCAATGTTGGCATAGAAGCAGGAGGCCAGAACGCTGCCAGGATGCATCTATATTCATTGGGGCTTCTGGGGGTAGGACCAGGTGTGCAGAAGGTGTTGAAAGGGGCAGAGCAGGAACTGGAAACGTTCTGACATGGGGGAGAGAGGCCAAGGGTTGCACATGAGGAGCAGGAGCCGCTGCTCAACAAAGATCACGCTTGAGTTCCATGAGCTGCTACTAGTCTTGTGCCACCTGGTACTATGATGCTACTTGGCTGTCTGAGAGGCGTTCTTCTGCAAGGTTGTCCATGCGTTCCATGAGAGTGGGGTGTAGGCCTTTCCAAAATGTGAGGCAGAGTTGAAGGCCATCAGGATACTCAGCTTGCTCAACCAGGGCTCTAAAGGAGTCAATATACTTGTCCAGGGATTGCTTACCCTGTTCATACTGATCTTTGTCATGGAGGATCAGCACCACAGCTTTGGCTGAGTTCCAGAGAAAGAACTCATCCCAAAACTCCTGTTCAAGTGGCCCAGCCTGCAAACTTTGCAATGCTGCCTGTATGCTGGAACACCCTCATTGCATAGGTGGCTGCCTGTCCTAACTTTATATAGGACAAGACCCATGCAATCTTCAGCTCATCAAAAAGAAAGTTGTCTCTGCAGAGCTGGATATAGGTGATGCATGATTGGAGGAAATGCTCTCCAGATGCATGGTCACTATTGTACGCATCAGGAAGCACTGAGTGGGGAATATTGGCATGTTCCTGCACTGGAGGAGCTGGTCTCAGAGTAGAAAGGCAAGGGACTGGTGGTGGAGAAGCAGGGCATGCAGCCTGGGCTACAAGGAGGTGCTCAAGCAGTGCTCAGAAGGAGTCTGAAATTGTTTCAGTGGTTTGGTGGAGGGAGGAGAGTTTGGATGTGTGTAAAGATAGAGAGGTTTGAGTGAGGTGCATCTGGGCTTCTAATTGGAGCAGGCAAGTCCAGGCATTGTTCTGTGGGGCCGGAGCCTCTGAGAATGGATCTGGAGGGGCAAGCTGAGGCATAGAAATGCAAGGTTTAAATCTGGTGAAGAAGCAACAAATAGAAGCCTAGATATTTGGCGAGCTATAAGGGGCCTCCAGACCAGAGATAGAAGACTTGTTCTGCTGTAAGGGCAACCTCTGGAAGTCGTGGCTAATCACACAACTGGCAGAGGGGAATCCAAAGTATATTAATATATGTATAGGTAAATAAGTATTAATAGTTATGCACCTGGCAGAGGAGAATCCAAAGAAAACAAGTCTGAAGATCTACTCTGCCAGGCATTGAAGAAAATAAAAGACAGTTACATGATAGTTAAGTCACATGTCCAGGTCACATGTCTGGATCACCTGCTGGGATCACATGTTTAGATCACATGTGCAGCTGAGTCTGAAATGAGGGGGAAAATGATAGCTAGATAGCAGGAATTTCTCCTCATTTGAAACCCAGCCCAACTTGACGAGCCCAACTTGATGTCTGAGGAGGTCTGGCACTGGACTGAGTAATTCAGAGAAGAGTGATCTGAGGCAAGAAATAAAAGTAGAAAGGAACGTCCCCTGACAATTCTGAGCTTAGTCCAATGATTTGCCTATTTCTAGCCCTTCTGACTGACTACTCAGCCTGCTTAATTCTCTTCTATCTTCTAGTGGTCAGCCTTGATAAGTCACATGCATAGACCTTATTTAACATTGATTATTGTTAGTTATACTCTATTACATACTAGGGCCTGCTTAGTTAAGCAGTTTTAGTAATAGCATAGCCACCAATGTAGTATATCAAGGCAGCCTGTAGATAGGATATCCTTAAGCTAAACAATAGCAGTATTTTTCTGGCCTATTCACCAAATTGACTGTAAGCTTTTCTAGTAATATCTGACCCTTTGTTTGCCTTATCTACACCTTGCTTGACTCCTGCCTACCTTTGAGCCTGCTTGACTTTTGCTTGCACTTGCATTGCTGATGCTGTGAAAGGAGTTTTACAGATGTTAAGCCTTGCCCTTACAGCTATATTGCTAAACTCTAGTCATAGATGCTAGGTGCAAAAGTATGTAGGTGAGGTGCCAAGATGTTAGTAATATAAAACTAGATGTGCTCAAATGGCACTATAGAAGCTAAAAGAGGAGGCATCAAGAGACAAGCACCAAGAGGTAAGAATATGCTAAGACAACTTGTAGTGAAGTTGCTTAGAGATTTGAACTCTAGTAAAGATTGTTGTGAGCAGAACTGTGTATGATTTTTCTGTGTCTCAATACTGACAAAAAGTAAAGTATTTATATGAAGTAAAGACAGCAACCTTGTCAAAGTTGCCAAGAGCATAAGCAACACATAAAATATGAGGAAAAAGTAGGCAAGAGATCATGAATCATACCAAAAATATTGAAATACAAAAAGACCAAAAATAGAAGATTTGGCAAGACTTTGCCAACTATTAATCAAATAATCTGTCTGTCTCAGAAAAATAACATCAAATATATGTATGTTGCCAAAGGGGTTTGGTAGAATGTTAGTAAAAACTAAAACAAAAAATGTTTCTAAGCTGTTTGTCAGTTCTATCAAAGCTTCTCTCATTCTATCAACTGTCAGTTTGGACATATCAGAGATGGTAGAAGCTGTTGAGTGTGGGAGGCTGTTTGACAACTTGTTGGAGGAGGCAGGCAGCAAGGCAGGATGTGCAGCAAGGCAGGATGGATCTCATGCTTTGGTCTGCAGTTTGGTGGGATGTCTTGAGGGATGTCTTCTAGTTTCTTTGTTAAAGAAGTCAGAAAGAAAAGTAAAGGCTGCAAAATTATACCAAGTCTCAGTCACTGCTGGCACCTGAAGATATTTTCACTGGAAAAAGTGCAAAAGAAAGCTGTTATGCTATTTCCAATGTGCTATTTTCTAAGAAAAAAAGTCTTTTAACAAAGGAAAGTGCCTGTTTCAATCAGAAATTAGCACAATGGAAATAGCATAACAGCTTTCTTTTGCACTTTTTCCAGTGAAAATATCTTTTGGTGCCAGCAGTGAGTGGCAAGGCTCTGTAGAGTGACTTATATAAACAATTTGAGAATTTGTCATATTGCAGATAAAGGAGCTGATCTTTTATCAAGTCTCCTTTTTGACAAATACAAGAGAAAGTTTCCTGCTGATTGCATCTGCCTATTTAAATCTCCTTGAGATCTACTGCTAGTGCAATAGAGGGAGTGCTTCTTAGTGAATTGAGTGGATTGTTGAAGCTAAATTTGATGGTCTGCCTCCAATAGTAATAGCAAACCCAGACACTTTAACTTCTTATTTGCAGGCTCATGCCATTGAAAATATATAGCAAGTGGTTATCAAAATACCTCACAGGACTATGCTATTTTATTTGCAGATTTTACACAGATTTAACAGTGATTGGGTGCATTCTCTAGTTCAAGCTACAATCAGAGGTTTGAAAAAAGTGTGTGCTGATCCTATCTGTAGAAAACTACCTCTATGCCTCCATCATCTGGCTTCTTTTGTTGATACAGCTCAGAGAACAAAAACATATAATGACCTGCATGTCACTGATCTGACAAACTGGTCAAGAAAACTGCAAAGTAATCCACTGATTGGCAAAAAGTTATTAAATGATCATCAGTCAAGTTCACTCTAGGATATGTTGAGTATTACTTACTCTATCATAAGGCCAATCCTTTCTTCCATGGTACCAATATCTTATTCACCCATCAGAAGACAGCCAACCAAGTTTTATAATTACCAACAGAGACAATCTTATTTTTGTTGTGCTTTATTCATTTGAGAAGATGGTCCTCTGCCAACTAGAGCTTGGTTTATTTTCTTATGTGGACTGTTCCTTTGGTGAACATTCAGCAAAAGCAGGTGGTGCCATGTTTTATGCATTTTTATGAATCTCAGAAGACATCATAAAAGTTCTGTTTATCATCAGCTTAGACAACACACATTTGTGAGAACCCATGCATTAGAATGGCACTACAATTAGCAGCTATAAAGAATCATCATTGAAACTCATTAACATCCATTTTTCCTTTCAGCTACTCACATCATTTTATTACCACCACCATTTCTGCCACACTTCTCTTCAGCTGTTTATAGCCATAGCTTTGTTGCCACTTCCAGAAAATGATATGGGGTCACTTCAGCAGCCAATTCTCACTAAACCTCTGATAGACAACAATCAGAAATCAACCCAGATAACGCAACAAGCTGCAGAGGTCAATGTAAATGTGGGTTCCAAGGATAAAGAGCACTTTTCAAGGCCTCTGTGCAGACAGCTTTTCTACAGATCATCATGACTTGCAACCATTTCTGGCTTGGTGCCTTTATTTGAGCAGATGCTGAGTTGGTAACAGTAGGGTTAAAAGTCTCACTTACCAACATTACATGCATTGGACTTGCATTGTCACCTCATGCAATGGTTTTGTATCCATCTGTTGTGCAATGGTTTTGCATTCATCTTTTGTGCAATGGTCTTGCACTCTCACCACCATCATCACTAGACAGGTGAGCACAGAGTCACTTGTGCACAGCATTTTTAGCAGCAGTTTAACCACTCTTCTCAAAGTAGTAACCACTATCACTACAGTTTTTCTTAGTTTAATATTTATTCATGTTACTATTCCAAGAAGTAAGACTCAGTCTCAGTTATCAGTTCTTGAGTCATCAGCTCACTACAGATTCAGTTTAACAAACTTATAAGGAGATATTTCAAATATCAAGTACTCGTTCTTACAGTAAGCTTACAATTAGTATAAGTTGTTTTTCTTTAGTATCTTAATCCACCTTCTGGTACTAGAACTCTAGCCATTTAGTGTACTTTTTTTGTGCACCCTCCCACTTCTCCCTGTTATTTCTTGGACATCTAATACTACTTGGACTTATACATATCTACATACAATTCCTTTTTCTTTCCATTATTTCCTTGGACACATTGTACTTAGTGTTAGCCATAGGTTTGTTGCCACTTCAAAAAAATGATATGGAATCACTTTGGTGGCCAATTTTCACTAAACCTCTGATATACAATGATTAGAAATCAACCCAGGTCATGCAACAAGCTGCAGAGGATGTACTGCTCAGGAAAGGCCATACTCAAAGCTCAAACTCAGCTTGAAACTTCACACCTAGCACTCTATACATGACCTGTGGGAACTATTTTAAACTCAGCTTGTTACATAAGTAAGGCTCCAACTCTTTAGTTTGGTTTACCATTTTTAAATGATAAAACTGTTTACTTTTACTGTATAGTTTAACAGTGGCTGTAAATGGTAAAAAAACGGCAAAGAAATGGTAAACAATAACTAGGGATGTTCCAAGATGATCACTGCCAGTCATTGATGCATTATTCTCCTGTAACCAAGTAACTAGTAACCAGCATGGCAATTGGATTACAGGTATAGAGCTAATGATTTATGCAGTGAACAGTATAAAACCTTCAGTTGGGGTTGTTGAGGTTCAAAGACAACAGTATGGCACCTCTGGTTGATATCCTGGCTCTTGTGGAGAACATCTTGACTCTCTCCAGAACTCTTCCTGGCACGAGTGTTTCTGTCGAGCATCTCTTTTCGAAGTCTCGTCATCTGTGCACTGATGTTAGATCCTCTCTCCGGACTACAACAATCATGGCTGCCGTGATGACCAAGTGTTGGATAAAGCAGGGTTTGCTCAAATTCACTCCCGCCAAGGCCCAGCCACGTTCTAGTTAGATAACTGATTTTGTATAAGTTTGTACTTCGACAACATACACTTATTTTTGACTTTAATCTGATGCATTGCAACTCATTTCACACGCGCTTGGGGGTGTTGTTGGAACTCGATACTTTAATGCCTAACAGATGAGTAAGTTTAACCTCGGCTCAATATACGATTGACTATAGCTACCTAACAGATGAGTAAGTTTAACTGTTCCGGTAGCGTAAGCATATAAGTTGGAGCGTAAAGTAATGGTCGAACTCACCCTCGGCTCAATATACGATTGACTGAGGGTGTCTACAGATATTGTCCGTATATAAGTACGGGGAGCAACAATGGAAGGCCATGTTGTGGCCAGTGTGATATATGCGAAATGGTAGTGTGATAATGGAATGAGATAGACAATGGAGGAGAAAGGGCGGATGATGGGGTCGATGGTGTGCTTGGCATTCAGGGCGACTAATAGGTGTAAACGGTTTGTAAACGGTTTGTTTATTGTTTGTTTACCGTTTTTGTTTAATTGTCGTAAATGGAAACTAAACGGTTGAGCCTTATACATAAGATTCGTGGTCTTTTAACAAGACATGGACGACGAAAGCTTCGGGACACACAAGACTGAGTCTGGTCTAGACCAGAGTACAGAAGATTGTGCAGAATCCGTGTCGTTCGAAGTATTCCTCAAGTTTCTGGCCAAACACTTTCAGAATGAGCAAGGGCTGAGGAACACCTATTTGTGAGCGTACATATCAATGCTCGCATGAGACGGTACGTGGAGCCGCAAAGAAGTAGACTGTATATATTGAACTGCCAGTGTTGAAATTATTCGCTTCCTTATCGCTTCCTGAAAGTTGGTCATATGCCTGTCAAAGGTGATCCCGTGTGGGAGTTACCAGACCAAAGAAAAGGGAGAATTAAGAAAGAGCCAAAGAGGGTCAAAGAAGCGGATTCGTTATGTAAGGCAGTTCTTGTTAAGTTTTTTAAGTGTCAAGTTCTGATCACTTGGACTGTCGACTTTTAGAGGCATCGGCTTAAGTGCCACGGTATTTCTGTGGTTTCTCTTTCTCCAGTTTGATATATGCCAGTCTCGTCTTATAAAAGGGGCGGGAAGATGTTGCGTCCTGGCAGAAGCTTTTTAACCGAGTCCTTACTCCTCGAATGAAGTTGAATCCTACTTTCGTTATCGCCGCACTCGGTGTACTGCTATCTACCGCCAAAGCTCAGAATGTTTACATAATCTACCCTGAAGATGGCACATCTGTAGTCCCGGGATCCAACATCACTGTTGAGATGGGTCGTGGAGTTAGTGGTTTATTTTGATCATTGGAACATTTCTTGAGATCTCTTGTCACCAGGTTTCACAGTCAGGTTCAATTGAAGTTGCTTTAGTCCTTGGTGTCATGACATGCTCTCAGCATCAATGTCTTTTCGATGGCATGGGCACGGTTCTCTATAATGGACAATTTGATCCTGGTCCAGGGTTTTATCCCCCCCGTCAAAATATCACTGTCACTATTCCTTCAACTCTTCCGCAAGGGGAAGTTGAGCTTAGGATGCTCCATTTAACTTTGCTCGGGGTACGTTTCCATACTTTGAAATCATTTTCAGCACGAAAATACAGTCATCACTCATAGGCTAATTATTGGCCATATCTTGAAACCATGAATGTTACTTTGAACGTGGTTTAAAGACGAAGGACAGGAGGCACGTTTTAATCGTACAAGGACCGAGGCATACTGATAAGGGAGGTAGTAAGTAGTTCATATTCAGAGCCGTGTTGAAGAAAAGTTAGGTAGAACATGCCTGGATGTCGTCCTAGGTAGGCAAGACATGATCATTCCCATGTAAGGATTTCGATCTTCCAACAAGAAATGAGCGACTCAAGCGTCAGGACACGTTTGATCTCACAAAACCTAAGCGAAAAGAATTGAAGATGCGGGGAATTACAAGAAGGCCATAAAGTCATACACTAAAGCTATCAGTACGCCGTTCCCGTCTATTTCGCTTGCGAGACAATGGCTATTACGAACAACTCAACCTATGTTTCGAGTCCAACCAATTCAATCTAACATGTCACACCAACCATGCCACAGCCAGAGGGAAACGTGTGACTTGGAGGAGGGGAGACTACGAGGATGCTATTGGGAAATACACCGAAGCGCTTGAAGTGCACACCGCTACATATGTACATCTACGAATGTACGTTTCTACCGTGTTGGGCAATGTACAGGCGGCCCTGCTATCCTGCCACACAGCTGTGCTCACTTCGAAAAACACCTTCGTTACATGTACAGCTCAGGCCCTCGCCCCAGATCTATTCCTCTCCATTTCATCCGCCCACATTCTGCATCCCCGCACATTCCCTGCTTCAGCGGTCGTTCTGCCTACAACGCTACGATGTGAACTTAGTTTCACAGTTTATTCGGTGTTTCTTTTCTTTTCTTTGAACATACATGATCTTGATGTTATCAACGAATCGAGTCCGTCTGCAATATTTCTTGTGCACACCTTACATCGTCTGTCCAAGAAGAAATCGAGCATTAGAGCATTGAACGTAATACGTGTAGCACGCCGCCACTAGACCAGAAACCATACGACTAACTCAAATGTTCTGAACCCGCTGCCAAAGCCTGAATGAAGGCTTGTGGCACCGGCTTTTCTAGGCCCGGCCACGGCTCCAGGCTTTTGGCCGACCCCTAGCACATCGCTAACTATAAAGCCTGCTTCATAGCAGAGTGTAGGAATTAAAGCCTTTACAAGGTCTTTCAAGTTCCAGTCTTCACCTTAGCACGCCTATTATAACTTCAGACATCGCTGCAAATATGCGCATTTCTATCCTCTTTCCTGCCATGATGATCCTCTATGCTGCACCCTGTGTTGTGGTGGCACAGCTCAGCTGTTGGAAAGCAGAAACCACAAAATGCACTAATGCACATGTAGCCAGCACGACAGAACTGTACGTCGTCCAAATATCCTGCATGAAACCTGATAATTTACTAATTTGAACTTGATTATATATCGTTCTACAGCCGAAGATTTAGCATTGATTACTGTAGGAATTATTGGAACCACACCAGTGCACATCAAACTTCTGGCGTTGCGACCGCAGCACACCAAGGAGGTCGTTTTCCAAATGGCGCAGTATGTAGGGTGCGATTCGATTCCGTCTCCCTATGCGGGGGACTTGGGAGACTTGGCGGAGTTTATGTCACTGATCAACAGCGCCTCCTTCTTTCAGCAAGCGATTGTATAACTGTTTGAAACCAACTGCAGAACATTAGGACAATTTATTGGTGTTATCCGTACTTTTTGCATTGCTGGCTCTTGAGCCGTAGTACACTTGATGCTCGTCATTACTTCTGACTATGAAATCGAACCTGCCTGTGTAGATTATATTCAACGTTTTCTAGTCCAAGCGTTGAATATTTCTTCACATTAATAAGACAGCTAACAGTCAGATTTGAGCACATGCGGTATTGCTGCAGAGCAAATATAACTCAATCCCAGTTCCTGGAAGATCAGCGAAGTAAAATGCAGGCACACAGCGTTCGATGGAATCACCACATTGTCGAGGTGGTGGGAGGGTGTGGATGCAGCTTCTGCGTGAGGGGAAAGGGGTTAGGTGATGCAGGTTAGACGGCAGTGGACGTTGTCGCATGTGGCTGGCCCCACCCCTCCGAGGCAAAGCAGGGGTCGCTTTGTCGCTCCGGGGTGTATTTGTCTTGCCAGGGGTACAGTCGGATAGGGAAGGAGATGTGAGAGTGTGATCGGCGTACCTGTGTCTCAGAGTCAGAATCAGAGTCGGCTACGCCGAAGCCTACGGCGGACTTTAATGCATGTGGGAGGGACCTCCGTGCTTGTATCTTCTTCCTAGAGGACTCCCTCAGCGTCCCATGGACATTGAGGGAGATAAAGCTCCCAGACGCCACTGTCGTGCCCCACGAGAAGACGTGGATGCAGGAACGAGGCAGACGACGATCCAGGACACATCGAGTGCGAGGCAGGTCGCGATGCCCGCGTCGGGCTGGCAGAATGGGGAGCGGGTGTGAGTGGAGTAGGCGAGCGCTGCACTGGAGAGGATCAGAGGGGATTAGCACGCACGTTTCATGTATAAGCTCTAGAAGTGGGCGACCCAGCACGAAAAATCCAGCGCGCGCACATTACACGCCAGAACTCATTGGTGGCGGCAAGGGCACGCCAGGTGCCGAGCGCGCGGGGAGAAGCGCAGGGGATGCAGACGCGGGTTTGAGGCGATGGGGGCGATGACGTGGGAGATCAACAGCAGCTCATCGGGCGTGCAGGTTCTCGTTGGCCGACTAGCTCAGTTGGTTAGAGCGTCGTGCTAATAACGCGAAGGTCTTGGGTTCGATCCCCACGTTGGCCATCAACTGCTGAACCAGGGGCACTTTTTGCTTTTCATTATCGTTCCCAAAATCATTCCAACAAACCAAATTTTCCTTTTCTTGGGAAAGACACACAAGTCATGCCGTTTTTCTCCAATCTCTGCCCTTCCTTTGATCAGGCCGACCCCTCGTAACGTGATTCAAGTGCCCATGTACTCCTCAAGCACACTGTCCCTTCATTTCCTGATAAACTCGGACACCCGTCTGTCTCTTGACAACCCCTTGATAAAACATATCAATGCTGATGCAATGTCACGCATCGTCCTTCTGTCTACGATACTACGATACAAAACTCTTCCATGGCTTTGTTGCCACCTCTACCGCCGCCGTCGAGGTATTGCGTCTTGTACTTTAGTGAGGATATCGAGGCCCTTGGTTCCAACTAGCGTGGATGTGGTAATGCAATAGCATGACGTCGAAGCTCTTCGTGCCCCCACACCGGCAGTCGACGCGGTAATCCGATCGCACAACTTTCGTCCCGTGGACGCGATAAGCGCTCGTCTGAGTGTGATGGTATCCCTGGTCTGATGATACTCATCTTTGATACCTTGCGTGCATTGCATAGACGAATATCGCTGTTGGGGGGTTTCTTTGGCATTGACGGCTGTGTTGCCCTGTCAGAGATCGGCGTATGTATATGGCCTTGCGTTGATCCCCCATGTTCACATGGATCTTGGAAACTGCTTGAGCTGGACTGTGGGCACATCCAACGACTTGAGCAATGACATCGAGGGTCTTCGTGTTCCCAAGTGAACGAGGTAAGCTCTCGTCTGAGCGTGACGGTAACAATACTTTTACTACAACCATCTTTGATCCCTCGGGTGCATAGAGGGCGGTGCTGTTATGGGGCTTTGAGCTGCTGTGACAGGTATGGATACATACGTCCTTGTTTTGATGTAAGTACTGCATACACTGACCTATAACATCTACGGTGAAGCGAGGACGGTCCCGTCTCTTCATCTCCTCCCTCTTAGTCGACCTACTTATTCACCCTCCCAACCCAAACAAACACTCATTCATCACCACTCCCGATCACCATGCTCACCACCTACCCAGCCACCAGCATCACCCTCCTCCTCCCATTCATCCATGCTGTCCAGTCTGCACCCGCACCCGCGCCCGTCTCCATCAACGACATCTTCGGGAACCCCAACGCAGCGTCGACCCCGACCGCGCTCTCGCAGGACACGGTCACGACCGAGTTCTTGCGCCCCGCACAGTTCAGCCGCATCGTGTACTGCTCGACGGGCGCGGTTGCCAGTTGGCAGTGTGGTGCCCCGTGCAGCGACCTCGGTGCTGGCGTCGAGGTTCTCCAGGCCGGAGGAGGTGTGTTTTTTGTCTGTGGTGGGATCCGTCGATTGACGGACGTGTTACGTAGACAACGGTCTCGTGCCACAGTGTGAGTGCCTGTTCTTGTCGCTGCGTACATCACGCGGTTGCTGATTGGTATGATTTTTAGACTTCATTGCGCATGATCCCACAACGCAATCCATCGTCGTAGCACACCAGGGAACCGATCCACACAATTTGTGAGGCTCTACCCTTTTCTTTCTTTCTTTCTTCTAACAACAGTGTTTTGGCTATCCCAGTCTATCCGTGTTGAATGATGCAGAGATCCCGCTCGTTTCACTCAACTCGTCTCGGTTCCCAAAAGTCAACGGTGAGTACCGATTGGCATTTCGGTCGCCAGAACTGTGATCAATCAACTGATCGCCCACTCCTGGAGCAGGGGATGTACAAGTCCACGATGGATTCCAACAAACCTTCGAGCGGACCGCAGACGGGATACTCGCGGGCGTCCGGTCTGGATTGACGAGCAAGGGCGTCAGCAAGGTATTGGTTACAGGACACTCGCAAGGTCAGTTTTTTGGTTTGTTCGTTGATGATTACGCCTGACTTGATGCAATGCTGCGTTGCCTCGTCCTTCCCTTGCTAGGCGCGGCAATAGCAGTAATGGATGCTGCAATGCTACGCCAGGATCTCGACCCTTCCGTTGAAATCACAACGACCGTCTTTGGGCTTCCAAGGGGCGGCAACGCAGCCTGGGCTGACTTTCTCGACACCTCAGTCCGTGCACCTCATCCCCCCCTCTCTAATGTCTGATTGTGATGCTGTTTTCTTTTCGGTGTAGCTCAGAAACACGTTGGCGCACATGACGAACCAGAACGATATAGTCCCGGTGCTCCCACCTCGCTTCCTCGAGTACCAACACCCCAGCGGCGAGGTCCACATCCGCGCCGTAGATGCTAACGGGAACGCCACGGACGTCGTTGCGTGTCCCGGACAGGAGAACCAGGTAATCTTCCAACCATGTGGTAATCAACCTTGGGATACTGAGTTTGTATTTTGCTTAGAACTGTTCCGATGGAAACTCGATTTTGGATGTCAGTATTCCGAACCACCTAGGTAAGTTAAGTTTTATCCTTTGGTTATTAGTGTAGCGCTCACGGGTGTCATTTTTGTTAGGTCCATATGTGGGGAACGTGTCTTTTGGATCTGCGGCTTGCCCGCTTTGAATTCAGGCATCTGCGTAGAGACCTTTTAAATATACCTCGTGTGTCGCCGTTCATTTGACCTTCAGGAGCAATTGATGTACTTGTAATATTCTGTTTAATCAACCTTTTTTCCTTTGATCACAACAAAGTCGACATAACGATTTACAAGTGTTTTCTTCTTCTTGACAGTTATGGAGATATTTCCGAGTCGTGTCTTGAGATTGATTTCTCTCACCGGCGTCTGAAGACCGCCACCGAGGGTCTCAAATTATCTTGAGCTCAATTCAAAGAGGTTATCTGACATCACTTATCATTGGCGGACCTGCTAACTACTAGCCCGGCAATCATTGGCATGCTGTTGTATGTCAGTTTCATGCCTCAAGGATTAGAACATGCTTAGCTTATCCAGGTTCTTTCCAAGAAGCAGGATCTGGTGACCTTGCTTCGGGCCGAATTTACCAAGGCCTAGCTAAGCAATAGAACTTACTCACCCAATTGATGTGCCTACTCCACTTAAGCAACGACCATACACACCAGTCCTTGTAGCCTTGGTGATTTGGCATCAGAGGACCGGGATGACGAGGAGGAAATTTGTCAAGGTCGGTCGTTTCCCCGAAGTCGCAGCGACAGTTCGACCCTCCCTGGTGCTTCTTTCCACATTCGTTCAAGCTGTCGTTCTAACTTAAGGGAAAGAATCAATCAGACAGGGGCTTACTTTCCCGCCTGCATTGGCATGTATAGGGTCGACAGCCGCCGGGTCGTTACCGCCGATATCAGGATTCATGGTTTTGTCTAGATCGTACGTTGGAATCAATCTTTCAGCTTACCTGATATAGGTGACCGGTGAATGGATATCTTCGCCAATCGGTGACGTGTCGGGGGCGAGCTTTTATGTAGTCAGCCAGGCTGGGTATATAAGGAACGCGTTGTATACTTGCTGGGCAATCAAAATCCAATCTCCCCACTCGAAATCGAAACTTCCCTCCGCGCGATTGGTGATATGCCACAAGAGAAGGAGATGACCAATAGTATACGAGATGGATTGGCCATGGTTGTGTTTTTTGTTCTTGGAGGTAGGCCGAAAGTGGAAGGGAGGTTTTCGTACTGACATTCGAACACGATAGGTTCTTTGTAATGCGTACGAGCAGTTAATGTTGATCCAATGAAGTGGACTAGAGATATGATCCTAGGTGGACAACTTTCAACGAATGTCAGTGATGTCATTTTTTTTATTTATCAATTGTTTGTTTTCGGCTTTCAGCTGATACTGGAACGCTCTGCCAGCAAAATAGACTACTTTTTGTGCAAACGTATATCATAGAATAGGAAATGTTGAAGTGTGGATGACGATTGGTATCTAGGAGAAGGAGGAGTTAAGTCGGGCCTGTGACACTTATGTGACCCGAGTTTCCAAAGTCTCCAGAGGACCTCAGCTTCCGTACGCATTTTGAGTCGCTCTGCTTGCGTATCGCATATCAAAGAGAAACTGTGAGGCCTCGTCCGCCATTGACCTATGCTGGACACTTCGAATCTTCCAAAGGACATATCGTCCAGTTTCTTCGGACTAGGCAGTTTCAACACACAAAATTTTGACCAATGGATTCCTTCATCACTGGTGAAGGCATGGCCGTGGAGAAGCAAAGTCCGTCGATGCTTCGACTTGCTC